>WHYT01015302.1:2375-41543 GCA_009806455.1 Tetrax tetrax | reverse complement strand
CCTTTCTTTAAAATTAAGGAAAAAAAAAAAAAAAAAAAAAATCTTGGTCTCATTTCTTCTCTAGGAAAAAAAAAATGGCATTATTAGTGCATTTATCTGAGAAGGAAAAGTGATTTCAGTTTTGACCTCAGTTGAGATGAAAGATATCACCAAGTATACGAGCATCCGTCATTCCTGGTACTAGAATTGTCACTTGTCCTTGTCTTAACTTGGCCTGTCATGTAAGCAGAAGGAACATTCTGCTTGTGGTTTGATTTTTGAGGTTTGTTTTTTACTCCTCTTTTCAGACTTTGCAGTAGCCAGTTCTGATTCCTCTTCTGTATCTGCCTTGCTAGAGGAAAAGCCAGACACATCAATGCTTTATGCGTCTGTTTTCTGAATTAAGGTAGCTCTGACTGGAATTAAGTTTTGCTCTGGCTGGCTTGATACTCAGTAGGTAGAAAAAAAAATCATCCAGTTTCTTTGGGGCTGGAGCAGTATATTTGGATGTCTTTTTCTGGAATAGCTGGTATCTACTTTGATGCCTTTTTCTTTTTCCATGCTTCAATGAACGTAGGAATGATGAACTACCAGAAGTATCCCAAGCAGTTGTTTTAGCTGTCCATTTATCTTACAAGCCTCTGGTGCTGAGATCACACTGCTATATTCATGCTGTGAAACCGGTTTGTATCATGAATATATTGAGTTAGTGTGTTTGCAGTTGGCTGGGTAAGCAGCAGTATCTCTAGCAACTGACTTAATCCAGCAGTAGAGAATGTTCTCTTCATAAGGGTTGAAAATGAAACTTAATTTTCCTGGAGTGGAGAGCCCATAGTGGTGACAGCTGCATTTAGCTGTCTTTTAGGAAGTTAAAGAGACTGCTCAAGATCATCTGTGCTAATAACTTAATCACCTTCATACTGTTAACCTGTTTTAGGGAAAAGAGAAGTCTTATAAACCCATGAAAATTAATTTTTAATGCCAAAGTAGTAAATCCATTACCCATCATATAACTTTCATACCGATCTTTGTGCTCCAAGGCTGCTCTTCACACCTGAATCTTGTAAATTCTTATGAATGGGAGCTGTACCCCTGCTCATTTTGTGGTTCAGTGGAAAGAAGACTGGGGAAGAATATGCTGTGGATGATACTAAGAAAGCATACAATAGCAGTGGCAAGAATAAAGAATGAAGTGCATTATATTGGCTGTAGGAATATGTGTTCTGGCCCTCCAGGTCCTTTCTATGGAGACAATTTTTAGTGCTATTCTGGATGGTGGTCTGGAGAAATAGAGAAGGATACCGTCTTCAGCCCTCACTCGAAACATTCTTCTAGTCTGACGCAGGAAGCATACCTCAAGAGAGATCAAAGACATGTTTATGACCGTAATAAGTGTTGGTTTTGAGTAAGAAAAACCAGTGTTCTTACTGTTGCTTTCATCTTCTACAGGCAATGCTGACGACTTCAGCTTAGAAGATGCACTTGGTAATTATTACATTCTTGCAAATTTTGGGAGGTAGGTGGGAAAATAGCGGCTGCTCTTTTGACTTGTTTGTTTCTGAGTATCACTGCATGACCAAGCATGACACTTTCCCCGTATACGGTTTATTTAAACCTCAGTAGAACAATTCAGCTATGAGTGTATCAAAATGTTGGCCACATAGAATTGAGATTTGTCTTTGGGAACACTCAAGGATTCTTCTTCAGAGGAAAATGTCTTGCTGTATAGATTTGAACTTGTGCTTTTGATTGTATAGACATAGGCTTAAATTTGTCCTTAAAGTGTCTTCTGAACAGTGTATTAAATAGTATTTCAACTTTTTTTTTCTAACCATCTCTGACAGAACCTACAAAGGGGCCTCTTCCATCTCGGAAGCCACCACCATCAGATTTTGGTGAGATCTAATTGTCTTGTAATGCCTTTTACTGTGAAGTCAAGTGTAGTTGTATATACTAATTTGAAAGCCTGAAGTTTTCAAGTTAGTGGCACACAGAGTTGTGATATTTCTATAAAAGAAAGCAATTCCCTAATAGCAAAAGGATTTCTGTATTTTGGAGTCTTCTGCTAGTGCTTTCACAGATTTGCTTTGTGATTTCACAAGCTTAAAGGTCCTGTGAGTTTCTTCTGGTGGCTTTCAATCTGCGTGTTTTGAGCTTGCTCACCTTGAGCTGGCCTTTGGCATGGTCTGTGATCACCAAAAGCACCGTGTAGTTTGGGAGATAATGCCTGGTAACTCTGTGGTGCTCTTCCATGGGCCACTGTTGAATGAGTATGCCGTTATATTCTTGGAGAGAACGTTGTGAGGTGCATTTTGTGTAAAAATATTCTGAGAAACTATTTCAGTTTTTGTATTACATTTAAAACTTTGCTTCTTTCTTTGTAGATGATTTAAACTTGGAACATGCTCTTCATCCTGGTAAGTGTAATGTTTTCCTGGATACTGCTCAGTGGTACTTTGTGCGATGGCCATCCATCCTTTATTACCTAAATGTAATAAGGGCACTGAGTCGATTAAGGTAGCAGACTGCAGGTAAAAATAATTGCAGTCTAGTTATGTATATTTACCTTTATTTTTAAGGGTTTGAATCATAAAAACTGTATGTATTTGACTCACTTCTTAGACAAGTCCTACTTGTTTCATTGCTGTGTCTTCACTAGGTGGCACTAATTCCATAAAATATTAGTTATGGAAATAGTGTTTAAATCTGAAGTAGTCTCTTCCTTTTCAGGAAGTAATTTTAGTAGCACAGGGAAACACCAATCTGTTTGAAATAATGTTAAGGAAAGGTACCCTTTCTGATGTGCTTCAGCTCTACAGTGTGGGCAGCAGTGGAAATTGCAGTATTCTTTTCACTCAGCCGGTAAAAAGTGCATCCAGTTAGGCAGATAACGCACAGTAACTTTTCGAGTACCATCAGTAGATCTGTTGCAGTACAGATGGCTTTCCTAATAGAGGGCATACGGTTGTAGGACAGTAGCACTGTTTACTGGGCTGTTTGATTTAGCCCTTTGAAGTTTTGTCTCGTAAAGCAGTCTGTTTCCAACTGCTGACATTTTTGAAAACAGAATTGGCTAATGGAGAAACAGTTGGCTAAATGAATCGGATAGTTCAGGTAAGTGAAGAGAGAGGATCCTTGATAGGATGACGAGCCTAAGTTGGAGTCTTAGAACTGTGCTCTAGAGGTGCCTGCCTCTTTGCTTTGAGTATACAGTGAGCCTAAGGAGACCTCTTCTGACTTGTGCTAGAGCTGGGAGGAGGCAACACCGTACAACATAAAGGGGAAGTAGCGTACAGAAGAAATGGGCCACTGGATTGGTTCAGCTGTTCCTGAAAACACAGTTTTAGAAAACCGCTGCTGTTGTGTTAATTTGACGTGGGCAGGAAAGACTGTGACTAAACAGAACTGAGATAATTACTAAGTCCTCTTATTCTTCTGTTTTGTGGCAAGCTAAATGAAGTTCCATTGTCGGGACTATAGTTCTATCATATGTTTCTTTGATTTTATTTTATTTTTTCTAAGTGAGGTACTAGCCTTTATTATTGGTTAAAATCTGGTAGTTTTGAAAGAGGAAACGGCCAAGTAATCTGTGCCTGGCAGAAAAATTTAAAGTTCAGCTCTTGAAATCAGATGTGCAAGGTAAAATGCTGTATAAAGCTTAGTGAGTTCTTCTGTATGCATTTCAGTTATAGCAAGGGTCTGATATACAGGCTAGCACAGCAGAAACATTTACATTAAAGTGCGGTGCTTAGCCTAAAATAACCAAACAAATACAGCATTAGCTAATGAAAGGAAAGGAGAATGACATGGGGAAGATAGTCTTTGAAGGTCACTATCTGTTCTGCTTTTGGTCTCTCCACTCGTGTAACTTTGGTCACTTTATTCTTATTTGTCTACAGATGACCCCAAGCCAGGTCCGCCTGCAAATCCTAGAGACACTGGTAAGACTGACCTAACAGGAATTTCTGAACAGTAGAAAAGTATTTGTTAGTCTTTCCTAGTCCCTTTCAAAGTTACTGCATTGTAGTCTGCTTTTGCTCTGTTAACCTTTTTTTTTTTTTTTTTTTTTTTTTTTTTTTTTTCCTAATTCTCTCTTTTGTGTGTAGATAACCCCAAGCACGATCCACCCGCCAATCCTAAGGACAGTGGTAAGGCTTCTAGCACAAACTCCTGAATCGTGACATGATTTTTCTGTCTCAGTTAAACTTAAAATAATTACACCTTGTTAATTGGCTGCTGTGCATCCCAGACGTTGCACTGGATAAACACTGAGGATTGAGGAAAAATTGTCTTGGAAATAAGCTTTGCAACAGTCTTGAAATTCCATAACAAACCTGTTGAGTCACTTTCCTTTCACTTAGAAGCAGGGCGGTGTGGGGAGGAGGAAGGATGGGACGGAGAGTGTGTGCATGTGGGGCAGTGCTGTTCTTGGCTGCCTGTGGTTGAGCACCTGTGTATTGGATTGAGTCCTTTCATATTTACAAACTGAATCCCTGCTAGTCTGCTAAAAAGTTAGTAGTAACTACCTGCAAACTGTATGCTTAAAGCATCTAAATTAAAGGTAAAGGTCAAAGTTAAAGGGTGGGTTTTTTTTTTTCCTTTTTTCTTTTGAAGGCCTCAGTTAAGAAATAAATTTCATTTGTGTTTGAAAGATAGGCTTAAAATGCATGTCCTTCCCTGCCTGTTGTTCTTTAGAGATCATCTCTGTCTTTGCCTAACTCAGAACAAAGCAAATTCATATGGATGCGGCTGTGATGATGGCATTATCCAGGAATATGGTGGTAAAGAGTCCTTACTTGAAATGCAGGCCCTGGTTTTTGTACCTTCTCCTGCCTCATTTGCAGCAGATACTTGAAATCAGGTCTTGCATGCTTCAATACAGTGCTTTTGCTGCCCAACTAAGACACCCTCTGACGCAATGCTTTTAGTTTTGCTGCTTGAAACAAAATTTGCTTTGCGTAAACCAAAGATTAATTTGGCAGCAGAGGGAAGGAGGAGAACTCAGACCCCATGAGACAGGATATGGTGGAAATGGAGAGGGAATGGTTCAATGTCCCACAATAAATCAAAAGAGGGAACTATATCTGAATCTTCCTGTTGTCAGGCAAATACTGCAGCCACTGGACTGTGGCATGTTGAACTCTCTTCCCAACAGCCCAGCCTAGTTACTGTGTTGTAGAGGTTCAAAATACTTGTTGTAACTTAGTAACTCAACTCTGAAGAAACATTCACAGCTGCAGTTTTGAGAAGAAATGCTAATTTCCTGTCAGTGTCCTCTGTCTGCTTTAACAGGAGAGTGAGACCTGGGTGGTCCAGATAAGTGGCTTACAGGGCTTCTTGCTTGCTTTGGCAATGACTTCTGCAGTACTACCTGCTCTTGGACACTGAGTTCTCTCAGTTGTTCAGGAAGTCCAGAGCTGCTGTGAAACTATATAGTGCCCAGCTGAAGGGACTTGAGATTTGGAAGGCTTTTGAAACATTGACACTGTGACACTGAGCCTAAAACCTCCACGAACTCAGCTGAACAATTTAGAGAAAACTTCCATGTCATTATGTGCCTTGAGGTGTCTTTTCACTGAACTTAAAACGTGTAAGGTAATATATGTTTTGTTTTTGTTTTGGTTTTTTTTATAGGCAACCTTGATGATTCAGATCTATTTGATGGCAGTTTACCAAAGGGAGGCAGCGATGGCAGTGGCGGCAATGGTAAGATGCTTCATATTGATCCTGTGGCTACCTGAGCTTTTGGTAAAAGCTTGCTCACAACCTGGTTAACATGGTCCAACTTGTAACACCTTTGGTTCTGGTATCTGAAGCTTAAGAGCATACCTTCCAATTCAAAAGCAATGCATTCTGTCTCTGCCAAAAACCCCCAGATAATTAAAGCTTAAAACTCATTTAGGATCCTTCAATTATTTTCACTGTTATGCTAAGAAAGATGTTTTTTAAAACAGAGATGTGAATGTGGTGCTTATTTTAAAGTTCACTACAAATACAGTTCTTAAAGGCATTCAGATGTTACTTTCAGATCTGTGAATCAGTTTCTTGTAGTTCTTGTGGTTGGAAAGCTGAGGGATGGGCCAGAAGAGGGTCCACCTTGTATTCTCAAAGATTTCATCTGTGTCTCAGGATGAATTGATCTTTAGACTCCCAAGTGATGTAGATTATAGCTACTGTGAGCAGTATAAAAACCAGACTTGTTCTGAGTGGTCTGCTACATCTAATTGTTATGGTGCAGCTCAGTACAGAGATGGTAATTGGGAACAAGCTGCAGTAATGGTCATAATTAGGATGGAGTTAGTTGTCCCCGTGTGCATTACTGGAACTTTACTATTTCCAAGTCAGAGTTAGGTTAAGTATTTTGATGTGATGTTGAAACGTGCTGCTGGTTACTGACTTCTTCAGAGACTTATCCTAGACAGACATTACTAATCCTAATTTTTTGCGAAGCTTTCACCTTCCAAGGTTCCTTTGGGGCAGTAACTTGAAAATTGGTAGGAGCAAGAAGCATCTGTTGAGACTTGTATGGTGTTTTCATCTGCACAGGTTCCTGCTTCAGTGGTGCAGGTTGCATAGTGCCAAATAAGGATAGTATTTGCAGAACTTTGTCTTATTTGCTAAGAGAATTGCAAAGGTATTTAGTAAACAAGGCTGAGATTTTAGGACAAGATGGAAATACAGTTGAATGCTACCTTGAAATTATCTGCTGTTCCTCTTCACTGAGTGTTTGGTGGTGGTGGGCAAGTTGCCTAAACAAGATTTCACAGGTGTGCTATGCTCATTTTGTAGAAGTGGTGAGCACCCAAGGCTGAAGTTGGCGTCACTGTGAGCTGTGCTTTGAAAATAGGAAATTTTGAGTGCCAGAGCATAGGACTGTATGCATATAATAGATGACTTTGTAATTTTGCACAATTAGTTGACAAAAAGATTGTAAATTATGATATGACTGTTCTTTAGTCATGTAAAATCTAAACTTTTCATTCATTTTTACAGAACGAAAGGGTCCAAGTCCAAATGATGGCCAAGAAGCTGAGGGTAAATGCATAAGTTTGTGTGTATGGTGGTGTCTGCATGTCTGAAGCTTTGTTTCTGGGGTATTTTTTTTTGCATTGCTAATATTCTATGAGAATGGTCGCTGCTGGTAGTGTGTTTCAGCTTAAAAACTTTTCTGGAATCTGGAATTCTTACTTTCAAGATCTGCTTTCATAATTCTTTAAAATCTCTACGTTGCAAATGATTAAAAATGTTAAAAGTCTCAGAGATGATGATGCAGTGATTCCATGTATACAGCTTAGATTTGTCTGTGAAAGGGTTACTTTTTTAATTAATAGAACTTACAGCAGGTATGTTTAAGCTGGTTAATGGTTATAAAATTAGAAGATTCACTTTTCGTTATTCACAAAGACAGAAAGGGTCGATTACTACAATTTCATGTAATAATTTCAGTTTGTTGTTTTTCAGAAGTGTTCACAGGGCTTACTTTGAGATAATAGAAGTTTGATATTGGTTTTGATTCTGAAAATGTATAAAAACATTGTGCAAACATTGGTGGTTTTTTTGTTTTGTTTTGGTTTTTTTTCCAGGTTCTCAGGGAGCAATAGCTGGAATTGTAAGTGCTGTGGTTGCTACTGTAATTGGAGCAGTATCTAGTTTCATTGCTTACCAGAAGAAGAAACTCTGTTTCAAACAAAGCGGTAAGAATTCTAAATTAGTTTGGTTTTCTACTGTCGAAAGGGATATATTTTTGTATTTATATGGAGACTAGAAATGGATCTTATGCATAAGGTGTTTTTAATATCACGGTGAATTTGCGATCACGGGGAGTAACCTCTCTACTAGTCATCTAAGACAGGATGTCTGAAGAATTCCTGGCCCAAAATTTAGGCTTTCAGAAGCAAACAGACTTGAGGCTTTGTATTTCTTAAAAGTACTTCCTTCTAAATAGTAAGCCAGAGAGACTTCAAGTGAACATTTCTTTAAGGAAAATTCAGTGGAGATTGGGGATTTGAGACTCTTTTCATGCGGGGAATTACTTTATTATTTCTACTTTTGTAAATTTTGCCTTTGTGTCTCCATAAGATGCTTGCATACATGTTAGATTTCTGACAACTACCCAGATGTTCCTCCCCAAATGATTTTCTCTCCTGTAGTGGTCTATTGCTTGCTCTCTACTTCCTTTCTACCTAAACAAGATATAACTTGGACAGAGAACTTGGGAGTGTTGTGGGTGATAGCTGGAGCAGAAGCTTTGGTTTTATCCTTTCTAGTCATGGTGACTGCTTGGTGAAGGGAGATGATAGAGCAGCAATCTAGCCAGGCACCTCTGTTTTGTAATTTGGGAAGTCTGGAAACTGAGTAACATCTACTATGCACATTAAAATAAACATTCAGGCAGCACAACGGAAACTCAACTACCATCACTAGCCAAGTTTCTTCAGTGCTGTTTCTTCTCTCAAATTATTTCTATTAATGGACGACTTTGAAGATAAGAGAATTTGAATGCTAAATGTCTGTCTGTTTCCCAGCAGATGAAGAGAATGTGAATATGGAAAGCAATCGAGGAGCGCAATCTGAGCCACCTGGTAAGAGAAGAATCTAGCTGGAAGATCAGGTCTTTGGTGGGGATGCTATTAAATGTACTTTATTGACATCTAATGTAGTGGAGAAAATTACTTGCTGTTTTGTTTTGTTTAAAAAAAATTGTTTGTAACTACCATGACAACTAACTTAAAACTGAATCAAGACTTCCGTTCTGATAATATGACCACTCTTGTCTAGTTTTTTATTCTCTGAATAAATTGGTTTATTGCCTTGAGGAGCCCTTGAAATTAGAGAAAGTAAACAATTGAATTTTCTCTGCAAAAGTATTATTAAAGACAATTATGAAAACACAAGCCTGCTCCTTTAGTGTGATACATAACTGCAATTAACTGACAGGTGTTTTGTTAGTGTATCTTGTGTCTGATTGGAATCTGGTACCTTTTTTGGTTGTAAACCCCTATGGAACGCTGCAAGAATGCATATTAAAAAATGTTACTAGTGTTTGAGCAGAGGTGAAATTATGCTGGAGGCAAGGAGGGCTGAACTTACTAGCATGTTGTTGTAACTAAAACATTCTCTGTTGTGAACAGAGAATGATACTTGTATGAAAGAATCATCAAATAATAAATCTTTCCACAATAGTGACAGCTGTGGAAGCATCTCTTTTGAAAGCAACAAAAACCCTAACAACCTCACTCTTCTGGGTATGGTTGTCTAGGGCACTTGGCTGATGGAACAGATGATTAACTCCAATGAAGCCGTAGAAAGATCTGGAGGAAAACAGCATAGGTGAAAATTTGGCCTTCTAGCCCTTGTGACTGGTCAGCAAAGGAAGAAAGAGTACAACCTCATTTGAAGTTTGTTGAGTGTCTTTGAAACACTGAATATTAAAATCTCAAAGGAATACAAATTTGCAGTATATTCTTCTATGAGCTTAGTCTTAAACCTGCAGAACTAGTTCTGGGATTTTAAAAATTTAACAAAGAAATTTGTATACCTATTTCTTTCAGGTGTTTCATCAGTTTGCTATAAACTTCCGTCTGGCTCATGATCCTCTTTATAAGCATTTTTTCTTTAAGCTGTTAAATATATAAAATTCTTAAAGTGAAAATATTTTCTTGTGACTGGCTCTTAAGTCAGGATTGGAGATAGACAGGTATCCTCAATTCAGCTATGCATTTAGTGAAGCAAGCAGTATTGTTCAAAGACTTCTACCAAGAGCAGTTAATATGAGTTAGAATCAGGATATGCTAAAATTTTGGCCACGATTCACCAGAGATCAGGTGTGAAATGCATCAGACGATGCAAACTTTATTTTAACTGATAAAGTCAAGCCTGAGATGTTATCCTAAGTGATTACTCCTGCCTACATGTTGATATTGTGTTAAATCCCAAATTCCATACCTCTGTTACATTTTGCAGGCGAGTATGAGCATGTTTAGAGCCAAGAAACTGGGCAACCATGGTCAGCACTTACTCCTGACCTAAGTTCTGGGAATCAGCAGACATTAGCTCTGCTTTTGGTAATCCAGTATTGATGTACCTACATGGCTTCAGTCTTGCCTTAAGACCAGGTTTACATTTCTAAAATTTTATGTAGACTTCCTGAAAATGTGGATGACCTAGGCTAGCACTGTCTTTCAATAACCTGTTTTTTCCATCAGCTGTGGAGAGTGTACTCCATTTCATTTTTGCATTTGTAAAACTGCAAGTCTAAAACTGCATCTGCAAATGTAGATAGCTACATGGTTCTAGTAGTTATTTGAGTGAGAAATCTAGGATGTAATATCCCTTGGTATGCAGGGTACTGGCTTCACAGAATCAAGAAGCCTCTGCTTACCTGAATTTATCCCACAGTTTCAAATGTCTATGAAAAAAGTCTGTTGTACACATATACTGTTACATAGTATACATTGTAACCTGTATATTACTAATCTTGTTTTTCACTTTTTAGTTCAGCGCACACTTCTGGAGAACTAAATTAAAGAAAACGCGATGAAGAACAGACCATTGAAACTGGATAGAGAGCCTGCATTCTGCCTGAAAAATCCAAAAGGAAACAAACAAACAAAAAAAAGCATAATGTAAACAGCAGAGTCTGAAGTTGTGTGAGAAAACAGTTCTTGTTTTAAACATCTCTGGGAGTGTGACTTAGACCTGAGTACTTCTGTATGGTTAGCCCTGTGAAGCATTGTCGCACACCAATATATGGCCTTAATGACAGGAGTGTGGAAGTATATTGTGCCTTTATGTTCTTTTCTTTACTCCTGTGACAAATGAGTGTGTCTCAAGTGCATTCAGTATGTTTAACTTTTTCCTTACCTCTCAAAACCAATAAGCAGTTAATGTTTTGTTACACCATTGCTTTCAGGCAGTGCAAACGTTTTCTTTAGTATCCTGTATGCAGTGAGTGTACCAACCAAACAACTCAGTATATGTTGTGGGCACCTGAAAGCAAATGGCTCACTGTCTGTGAATAATGGATCTGGGCGTGGGTGCTGCTGGTGCAATCTATGTAGCTGCCTGGGTCAGCCACCAGGGAAGAGATACTTGTTCTTGAGCATCCAAGAGACAAAAATTCAGAGTTTTGTTTTTGCATTTTTTCGTTAACATCTGTCTGGTACAGATTCAGAACACCCAAAGTAGTGCACACACACCCTTCATCCTTTCTGGCTTTTCCTGCTTAGCAAGAACTGAGCTGGTCAGATGTGGAAAATCCTAATTTGCAAATCAGAACGTAATTGGATTTTGTACATCTTGTGAGACTGATGTTTGGCAGTTGTCTGAACAGTTGTAGAGGAAGTATTGGGGAGTGGGGATTAACATCTTCAGGCTTCTGTAACCAAAAACTTAACAGAAAATAATGTGATACTTTGAATTCCGAAGGTTTATCATATACACTTACAAGACAAACAGTACAACAACTTGGAAGACTGACCAGAACAACCCAACCTCACTCCACAAGCATACATTGAACAGATTAAATAGCATACTGGTGAAGAATGCTTTTGCACTTGTAAAGGATTGCCATGGGGAAGAGGACTTATGATTGCATCCTCAACTGAAATCACTTGTGAGCTTTGCTGTGGCTCTTGAAAGCCACGGGAAGGTTTCAAGGATCTGTGAAAACATGGAAAACCGTGCAACTCATAACAGCTAAAGGATTAAGTCTGGAATAATAACTAGTTCTGTCTGGAAGGAATAGTCTAACCAGTTCTGTTGGCTTTCACTCTAATTTTTTTCCCAATTTTCATGCAGTTCTACAATATGTGACTTACTAATGTGCTTCGGCCATCTGGTAAAGATCTACAGAAAGATGACATTTCATGGAACATCTTAGAAGTCATTATGAATTTGGATATTAAACATGTAAATATATATGTACATTCAAATATAAATGTATGCCAAGGGTAATTCATTTAAGAATTTCTTGTACATGTTTCTTAGCTTGCAACAAAGCTTTACACAGATTTTAGTATTTTGTTATGGAATTAATTTGTAAACCTCTTTTTGCCCCAGTTCTGCTTTTAGTATAAAAGTGCTAAAACCTTTAACTGTGTTTGAGGGTGGAAAAGTGATTTTTATATAAACATTTGATCTGTGTAAATACAAAGAAATGAAATGTACCACTTACCTGCATGAATAAACAGGTATCTCATATCAATGCCAACTGCAGAGAAAAGAGAAATAAGCCAGTGTGTGTTAGGGATAGAATGAGGGGGGAAGCTCATACTAGCTTTTAGCTAACCAGACTGTTGAATCTTCCTTCAGCTTTTGCAAGCCTAAAAATTACTTACTAAAACCTCCTATCAACATTGTGATTTTTCTAAGAATAAATTTTAAAAAAAGAAATTGTTTATGTATTTTCCTTCTTTAATAGCCCTAGAAATACAAACATTTTGGTGCTCTATTAGAGAAGCAGTCTTCAAAGGGAGTTTGTCTTACTACTCCATCAGCAATTCAGGTTTATTTCTTACAGACATTTTCATCATTTTAGAAGGAAGTTGGCCAGTAGAAACAAAGCTGTGAGCTGCTTTCACAGGGTGCTTACCAGTGTGAACTGCAGAGAAGATGTCTAGTTTTGTGAAGGACAGGCATGGATTTTGAAGAACACTTAGATTTGGTAACATATAATGTACTGAAAATATGTACAGAAATAGAAGGTTTAGGATGGGCAAACTTGATGGTGTTTGTGTTGTGTTCCTCATCCAGCTGTCATTGCAGCCATTAGGAGCAGACATTTCTACAGGGCCACGTACCTTTGTCTCACCTTTGGATGGGAGAGGATGATAACTAAGTGAAAAGGCAATGCAGGGGTAGCCACATGACTGAATAGTAGCAAATTTACTCCTTTTTTTCAGTCTGAACAGGTGTAGATTGCTGCATGAAATTTGGGCACAGCTACACTGCACAAAGCAGACAAACTTCAACATTCTATTTGGAGGGAATGGCTGTTGTAATGCTGGTTTCAGCGGCCCTCAGCTCCTCAGGCTTTGTCTGTTTATGGCTTCATGGGCTGGAGTTGTGAGAGAAGGAAGAAAGACTCGCTGCTGCCACCTAGGGAGAAAAGGTTAAAAAGAAGGCTTGACATTTCAGGCTGTTCTCTTGTCCTGAGAATGAAACTACCTATTTTTGAGGGTTTGTTATTTATCTGTGGATAAAATTTAGCAGTTCACTTATTGTTCAGTTGTCAGAGTATTAATTGTGATGTTACTGTTTCCCTCACTATCCATTGGGACTGGATCTTGTGCCTTCCTAGCTCAACTGCTTTTGCATTGTGTAACTGAATATCCTAATTCATTAGTTCTCATACTCTTTGCGTCAAGAAACATTATCACTTAACAATTGTTCTTCACCTGACTGAACTATTTTTACAGTCATCTCCCATGAATCAGCTGCTGCCCATTGTAGCTTTAAGAGCTGTCAGTGACTTTCAGGTCCCAATTTAAGAATTAACGTTCTCCTTTCCATACAAGTTTCAATCACACTGTACAGTGGAATGAAAACATACTGTCCTTTCCAGATCCAAACTGCAAGTTCACTCCTGGTGAGATACCTTCACCATTAAACTGAGTTTAAATGGATGGCAACAAAGAGCTCTATGCTGTTCCTGTGGCACACCCTCTTCAGTTCTGTTTTTTTTCTGCAGTCTACGTCCTTTGAAGAGGACGGGTTACCTTCAATAATAGGAGGGAAAAAACCAAACAGGATCTTCTTGTAGAATATCATGTCACGGTAGCTTCTACAAGAGAGCTGAAGTGGCAGTTTAGTTCATCCTAACTATCAGTGAAAGGGCTGCTTCAAAAATATTTTGATAGTTTTCAAGTGTGACGTCCATTTTGAATACTTATCCAAACGAATTCATTGGGCTGTGGAAATGAAAACAGGCAGTCAGTTCTTAAGCATAAGATTTGGCAGCTTTTAACTGTTGCTCCTATTCAAGCTCATTTCAGTATCCATGCCAAATGTTGAATGCTGAGGAAAACTCGTTTTAGTGCACTCAGCTTTCAGTGTATGTTGGGCTGAATTACACTCCCAATTGTGCATTTTGGTATTTTTCTCATGAATTATTTTTAGGCAACTATCTATCTAAACTGTACTATTCCCTGTATGTTTTTCACTTAGCAAGATGAAACAAACCTTAAACTTTTCATAAACTGAAAATATTTTTTTTTCTCTTTTCTGTTACACAGATATAAAAGACTCACTTGAAAGAAAGTGAAGAGGTGATTAGGATAGGAAAAGCACTTGAAAGGAGCAAAAAATACAGGTGTTTTTCAAGCCCCTGCATTTGGAGTACTTTAAGAATCACAGGATAAAATACTGAAATGCATGTTCCTCCAGCTGCTTGTTAAAAACCACTGAAATTTTAGCTAGCATGTAGTAATCGTATCCTTCCATTGCCAAGAAGTTGTATCACTAATTCTCTTGTGTATTTGGCTTATATTTAAATTAATGTCTAATAATACCAGATGCTTCAATATTTTAATTAAAATCCTTCAATTTTTATGACAAAAGATGAATACTGTAGGATATTAGTGGGTTTTCCCAGTAGTTCCAGTGTATACTTTGGCTCTTTCATCTCCGATAGACTCACACAGCAGGTCACCTGTGCCGACGAGAGCAATGTCTCTCCTCTGCCCACAGGAAGGGTGGGGCTGCGGCTGTGGTGAGTTGTGACCGTCCTTCTCTTTTAGCTCACCTCATCTGAAGGAGGCCTGATGGACTAAAAGTATATGGTGTAGAGAACAGACAGACATACTGGCTCCATTTCTCCACCCATTTGCTATTTCTTAAATATCTGATTTTTTTTCTTGAAAGAGCATGTAAAAAAAAATTGGGCAAGTTGTCCGCCTTGTCAGGTGAATATTAGGCAGAACTTTGTTTTCCCTTTAAATCAAAAAAGGTGAGTAAATTATTTCTCAAAGTGATAAAACTGCTGCTTATGGTCAGATGTAAGGCCTTATATATGTTTTTAATAGATAATATTGTTTACTTGATACCTCAGGCAATCACTTGCATGTCTTCAACAGAGGAATCTCAGATTAAGAAGTCCCTGCAATGCCAGAAGAACAGAAGTGGAATACTCATTCAAGACATCCCAACCCCAACGTTAGGTCCACTCCTTCAGTTCACCTTTCCTGTGCCACCTTTGTTTTGTTTTTATTTAGCTAGACAAAGCAGTAGCTGGCTTCAGAGGAACTGGACAAAGGGTGCATTATCTTCAAACTTAATTTAAGAATCTTCAATATCCCAACGCACTAATATCAGCCGACAGGCGAGAGAACACATTTTGGGAAAACTTCACTTGCAATAATTGTTTTGAGGTGAAGTTACTGAACATTTGTGAGCTGCTTGGACTTGTCTGGGACTAGTACATAGCCTTGCTAACTTTCGTGTTCCCTTCAGGTAAATTAATCATTGATGCAAACATTAACATTTGTGTGCCTGCTTTTGTTATTCTGGAAAAAAATAAACAGGGGACTTACGAGATTGCTCATGTCGTAGTATAATCCTTGTTTCAACTGACTGACAAAGTCACCTTTTAAACCTAAATGTCGTTAACTCTTCTGAGATTGAGCAATTTTCCCTGACAAGGAGAATGGTGATATAAAAATTGAGCTTTAAAACTTCTATTACTAGCTTAAAAATAGTTAAGCTGTTTGATACAATAAGCCAGACCATTATAAATCATTCTACTGGTTCAAATTTGGGGATGAGCTTGAACATCAAGCTTCTTGGAGATCCAACATCATTGGGTTTTATCACTCTAGTTTATACCGTTATGTCAGTTTTCCTGTTAGTTAACATAAATGCATGAGTTCAGTGCACTTGTTCTAGGTAACTCAAGAGAAATGCACTTGGGGCTAGCCTGTGCCCCACATCAGACTGGATTGCCCAGTAACACCACGAGCATACAGATTGGCCATTCATGGTGGCAGAGTCCTGAGCGTAACCACCACTGGGGAGCTGAGCATGCTTCAGTTCAGTAGTCCAACATCACATTTTAAGTATATAAAATTAGAGGTTTTTGTCATCCCTCTGTAGACAATTCTCAAGTCTCTGCAAAGCAGACTCTTGACCTCCACTTCCCTAACATGGTGGCTTGAGCTAGCAATTAGGACTCTGACGGGATTGCCTATATCAGCAGTTATTGCTCAGCCAAAAACTGAACGGGAAAGCAGTGCTTTGAGGACAGAGAATACCTGAGAGATTTTTTTCAAGTACGCTTCACAGATAGCTGATCTCCTCTCACATGCTACTCAAGCTCCTGCAGCACCACACCCTGCTTTGAAGGCGAGGATGTCAAACAGGTTGGCCTTCCCTCCAGGGAGGAGGTGGATTCAGGGTGTTCTGTCTCCCTCCTCATTGGGTGCTGCCGCTGGTTCCCCAGCTCTCCATGCTCCCTGCCTGGGGGATAAATAGATTTCTTAGAGAGTGGGTGGCACCTACGGTGCTGCTCATGGCTTGGCCATAGAGTGATCTCCTGCTTTCCTCACCCGTCTTGTACTAGAAGAGGTTTTTAGGGACTTCTCTCTCTTCCTCAGTGCTTGAGTGTGATGTTGAGGGAACTCTTTGGACAGAGCTGCTGATTCCAAGTGTTCCCCTCAAACCCTGGCACTGCAGTTGCAACATCTACCGTCATCACTTGGAAGCAAACAACGAGTGCAATCAAGGCACTGCATAGAAGACCATGGGGAAATTCAGAAGTATCCTTCTTCTGTGCCTTGGCTTTCTTCTAGTTCATGTAAGAGGTAAGTAACCTTTGAGTTGGCTTATTTCTAGGGTAAGATTATTACAAGTGAAAAAAAAAAAACCCAAAACCTAAACCCCAACTCCTGAAAAAAAGATGCTTTTTTTTTTTTTTTTTTTTAATTTAGAAATGCTTGCTGGCATTATTTTTGTTGCTACTGTTTCACAAGAAGCATTCAAGATTTTTTAGATAAGTATTTCTGCAGTTTCTAAAGATATATATTTCTTTTGGATGATCACTCATAATAGCCATGCTAGTTGGAGTTTGTTTGCTATAATTTCTTTATATTTTCTCTTTAGTGTTGCTTCCCTAAAATTATTCACAAGCTTGGACTTGAGCATAAACTTTTAAAATGGAAGCTGTAAAGTGAGAGCTTCAAGGGAAACTTAAATTTTCCAAAAAGATCCCTAGTCAAATAATAACTTCATGTTTTTAGAGCTTTTCTTGTTTACTGATATTTTGAAATACATTAGTTACACTGTAAAAACACATTCTGATTCAATGTAAAGATGCTCATGCTTTCACACTGGTGCTCATGCTTTCACAATTATAAATTAATAATTTATTAAACTTAGCAATATATTCCTGGTATGTAAAACCCACACACAAGCATACATATTTTTTTTCATGCAGGACTAATGAAGAATTGAATACATTTTGTATACATTTTTTGACGAATGAATAGCAGTGGGGAAAATGTAGTCCTTTCATATTCTATATTCTAACATAATTTTGTTTTAGCAAAATATTGTGTAAAACTTTTTTTGATATCAGACCAAAAATGATCATCCCCATGTGCATCTGCATGTAGTGTACTTGTAACTTTTTCTTTTTTGTGTATTAGTGTTACTCAAAAAACTTGTAGCACAGTGTTTGACTGCAGGAAGAAATCAATCATTAACCACTAGTCCCAAAATAGCTCCTGCTGCTACTCATCCTCCCACCACCCTAATTTAAATGGAGTCCCTAGGAGATCTTGCAGCTATGGGCAGTGAAAAAAAAAAATTGCCTTTTGTTAGTGGCATAGTTCCACTTTAACAAATGCGGAGTTGTTTGGAGGTCTTCAGCAAGTAAGGTGGCATAGAAACAGCAGAGCAGTAGGACTGTGCTGACTTATCCTGTAGTATGTTGTGAACAGCGATGATTCACATGATCTCTCAACACTGGCATGCAGACTTTCTTGTTCGGGACGACTCTCTTATGTTGAATATTTCTGCTCAATCAATCTGAGCATGGGCAAGCCAATTTCCATATACTCTGTCACTTTAATTACAAGGGTAGTCAGCCTAACCGTTCTTGCTTTACATGTGTGCTAATTTAGAGACAGTTCAGGCCCTGCTTTGGGGAAGAAGTCATTGCTGAAAGCTGCTGTGGGCTTTTGGCACAGTCTTATGACTGTTTAAACTATTTAATCCACTCTGAAAAGCAAAATGAATTGTTTTAAGTCTATGGCAACAGCCACTAAATTTTATCATCCATGTATTTACCATGTTTCAGGGGACATTTACAGGAACCACTTCTCTGTCCTAACCAAGACACGATATGAGAAAGGCTTGTCCATGCTGGTGAAAAGCTGTTCTAAGTTCTCATGACTGGAATGCCTATGGCATGAGTCACCTTTTTAGTCTATGCAGCCTTAATTCTTACCTAAGCTGTTACCACCTGTGGTAGCTTCTAAAGACTACTGAGCTACCATAGCCGAGCCAGATCACATCACTCCCCTTTACCATCTAACATCTCCTTTATGTCCAGCTATCTTCAATTAGTGTGCTAAACTACCTGTCCATGTGTGGCATGATGAAGGACCACATTGCATGAGGGAAGTGAGACCTGCTGTAGTTCAGAATCTGGCATGCTCACTGCAGTCTTCCATTCTTTTACCTACACTCTTTGCCTTTTGTTATTTCCAAGCTTATGCAGGTTACATGAGGTCTCACGTATAAGTTGAGCCACAACAACTAATTATCAGAGTAGCTTTTAGCCCAACCCAAATGAAACTTCGTAGAAGCTTCTTCCCCTGAAGCTTGTGCTAACATCCCACTGCGGCTCGACTGAAGTGCCGTAATTCAGTGTTGGCTGTGTCTACATTGTCCACTTAGAGGCTTAGCTCCTAGTCCCCCAGTAACTGAGACCATACACCTGTTTGAAACATGTTGCAGGTCCCCTTTGGGCCGTACCACCTCAGTTTTGAAATACACTGCTGGTCCCATTTGGGCCGTACACCTGTGTTTGTACCCGCAGTGGGGAAGCAGTGCAGCCTGAGGGCGATCTCCTATACAGAGCTGGAAAGCAGCTGAAACACTCACTCAGACCTGACTGCTCAAAAAGGCTCCTCAGGCTCCCAAGATAGAGATCATCTACATATCCATGGTCTTCCAGACCAACTGATAGATCGCATGTTTAATCAGTAACAAAGACAGTGCAAAGGTTGACGATGTTTAAGACACATTAACTACACTGCATCAAGTATGGCATGCTACTCAGGTAAAGGGAACAGCAGTTATTGCTAGCCGGTAAACCATGTACCACTCTCCAGCTAAAGCTTACAAAGGTGTTGACTCAAAATTAATTGTATTCTTGGTTAATTAGCTAGGCACTTTACAGGGAGAAAATTACAGACCTGTATGGATTTGACTTAGTTCTATGAGTAATGTAGTTTTCACTGGAGTTAAAAGACAAAATGGAAGAGAGGAAAAACTCAATCTGTTTTTCTTATACTGCTCCATCCAGCACCGTGTGAGGTCCCCGTGTACGTGCTGAAGCACGGCTGTATCAGACAATTAATTCTCTTGTTGCTCGGTGCCAAAACTATTTCACTCCCAATACCAGAGCTACTGTCATCTGTAGGAATGTCAGTACTATTGTCCTAGGTTGTGATGGCAGCTTGATAAAGAGACATATCTGAACTGGTTGAAATGCTAGCAAGAGGAGAGCAACATCAGAGCTTGGGAAGACCTCACAACCGGTCTGGGTACTCAGCTTCTCGGGTTCACTTTTCAAACATTATTGCCACATTGTAAGCATTGTAGCAGTGCCCAAAACACCTGTTTTCAGTATATATTTTTCCCTCATTGGCATCAGTGATTGTCAATCCCTTTCCATCCCATGGAGGGTAATAAACAAAAAAAGTCATAATTCTTTCAAGATTAAAAATAAATTAAAATATGCCTTTCTGTAGCACTTTACCATGTGGTTTGAAAGAGAGAGATTCAGATTTTGTGGATCAGAGTATTTCTTCATTTCCACAGCAGGGCTGACATCTATGACTGTTATGGGAAAATACTCTCTAAAATCTGATCTGTAGTACAATATCTCCTGAAGGCAAACAGGCCATCCCAGTTGAAAGGAAGGACTTGAACAGGCTATGAAAATATAACAGTCTCACTTCCACAGTATCAGCTTTGTCTGTCATAAGTGCATTTTTAAATCCTGAGGAATTTATTTTAAAAGCTGAATCACAGCAATATATTTTCAAAGGGCAACAGTGCTCCAGATTAAATGAAAACAAAGGCCGGAGTAGGCACTAAGACTAGAGACAAATTAAAGCAAAGTCCTTCCTTAAGTCCCAGGTCTTATAACAACAGTGGTGAAAGAACCAGGGCCATGCACTCCACACTGGGAACAGTCCTGAGTTAACAGCAACAAAGCCTCCTGGATCCCAGACTATGTTGTGTCAAAACTGCAACTCTACCTTGCAGGTTACCATCTGCAAGGAGCAGAAATTGGGATACAAACCAGATATTTCTGTTCACAAAGATCATACAGGCTACTTTGTTTCCTAAGCATAATGGTAACAAAAAGAAGGCTGGCTCTTTGTTCAGAAATCCAACCCAGGTTTGCAGAGCATTCTGCATGCCAACACCTGATTTCTGTTCCCTCTGAAGGCTAAGCCACCAGATCCTCTTCTGAGTCTCCTGCTTTTGAAGTTCAGATACCAACTGATGCTCCATCAGCCATCCATGGTTGTTCAGACAGGCTAAATTTGCAGAGGTTTCTTCGTCTCTGCAAAGGAAGCAAAATTGCAAATGAGATGAGAGGTAGTTCCTGAGACTCTGCAGAGACTTTGTTGCTGAACAGACCCGCTTGCTGATGTCCAGCAACTATTTCCAGCATTATTCTTTTCTAGAAAACGTGTTCTTAATGGCATGAAATAGAGAAGATGCAGGCCTTGCTTCTTTGCTGTCTTGCACCTTAAACACACAAGAAAAGAATGTGTACGGAACGCCCTGATCATCTAATTTGACTTGACAGTATTACTAATCCGCTTGGAAGCAATATAAATAATTATGCTGATGGGCTGCTGTGACTTCAGGGGGCACAGGATAAGTTATACAACAAAATCTCTGAAAAAAAAAAATTCAACTCCATGTTAAGTTGCACAGTAACACTACCGAGATCTGTGCTACCCATAATGAAGAGATAAAGGTGGTTTTGGATGTATTTTACCAGTGTACTTGGAATGAAGGTGGGAGGAGGAATATTAAAAGACACTCTGTGAGCAACAGGAATAACAAAGCCTGGCATCTCCCTGATCTCCTGCATCATCTTCAGCTCCCTCTGTTGCCTCTGAAGTACCAGCTGGGGAAAGTGTGGATTAGCCAGCTGGTATTTAGGCAGAGAGTGGTCACTCAGAGAGTCCAGCACAGATGCTGCTTGTGCCACACTGCAGGGTTTCAGTAGGACACTCACACAGATCTCTTGTTTGAGCCCACCTATGTGTACAGTTCCCAGGTAACACGACCAGCATTAAGCCTGACGCTCTCAGACCAAATGGCTGAGAAGGGCTGACAGCTTTGTGAACCACACAGGGACAAAGAGAGAAGCTTTGGCTGAACATCCCATGCTGTGGCTAAAGCTCTTCTTCCTTGTGACTCAAAGATGAGAACCTGTTTCGGTAAGATGCACAGGCATGGTGCTGCTTCATCAGAGATCCCAACTCCTTTGCTCTCCCTGCAATTTTACAGCACACGCCAGCTGCTTCTGTGCTTACTCTGAAGCAAAATATAGTAAACTATATACATTTTAGTTTATGTATGCAGGGTGCATCGCATCATAAAGAACAGCAGCTACCTTTGAACAGCTCTTATTTTTCCACAGCAAAGCAAACACCACCGAACTAGAAGATTTTCTTTCATGTGTGATGAGACTATGCTGCACAGACCTAAATCAATACTGCCACTCCTGTTTATTAGTGCATCTTATTTGCTGGTAATTATTTAAATGTATTCTTGTGTGAATAAGTCAGAGAGACCTTTTATTTTCCCTTGAATTCAAACTATAAACGGAAGTGGCTAGAAAAAAAGCATGAAGCCAATAATCAGGTCCATATGCTGTGGCCTATAGACTGGAATGTAGATCCTAATTACAGATTTTAAAGTATACTCATTTTCGACCCCAACATCAAGGGGTTATAATGGCAATTGTTGTTTATGGAATGAAAGGGTCATGATGGAGGAAAAACCTACAGTAACCTCAACAGGAAATATGGATCATGACAGTATTACATCAAAGAAATAGTACCCATACATTGAGATTTTGTCCAAAGCGTCCGCTCTGGGGCATAAATCTTTATGTTCTCCTACAACTTTTCTTACATGAGTAGTTTCCTTTAAACAAACATAATTGCTTCCTGAATAAAGCTGGACCAGTTAACAGGTATGTTCTGAATCACATACCTGGGAGAATACATCCTGTTTTCTCCTTATAGGGGAAATATGTCTCATGATTGTATAATACTCAGAAATGATCTATACAAAGAATAACTTACCATTTCAGCTAAAAAGAACATAAAAGGGTCCCACAAGCAATTTTGGTAACATATTGTTTGGGGTTTTTTTTTAATTTTTGTTCTCATTTTTGAGTCACCCATTTCTTCCTCAGTCTCAGCGAGCTTCGTAATGTTTTAAGATCATTGTATTCACAAAATAATTCTTATTTAATTACACTGAAGGAATAATTTTTTGTTCTTGTTTTTAAATGATGTAAAATCAACTTATTTTCCCTTTCTATCTAGCTCCCATTTCTAAGTTAGTTGCTTCTAATTTATTTATTATACAGGTATCTCATCCCAATCATATGTCTTCTACCAAAGCACTCAAAGCCCATTCATTTAAACATATTAATGACAAAAGGATTTATCTCACACATATGTGCGTGTATGCATTGAAGATGTATGTCCACACACATGTATATACACATATAGCCACGTTTTCTCGTGGATCTTAGCTTCATTTTTATAACTAGACTATGCATATTAAATGCCTGAGAAGTTAATTTTATTTGCCACATAACCTGACTCTCATTTAGTAATAGACATACTGTATTGTTTAAATGTGCATCATTTTAATGGCCACAGGCTGTGTTAATATGGGTCCAGTGCTGGACTGAGACTACTTACGAAGATGAAAAATTGCAGAGTGATGCCACGGTAGTCTTTTGTCAGAAAACTTCTGTATACAGTCCTAATGACAAACAGGTAACATCCACCAGGAGAATCCAGTCTTGTTCCTCGCTAATCCTCCTCAAAAACTGTGGGACCTCAGACCCTCGTGATCAATCAGCTCACAGCTAAAGGGTGATGGATCCATTTAACACTGAGGTCACAAATAAAACCATAGGCAAAAGATGCTACTTTGTGCGTTTTAGTGACTGGATATTTGGGTCACATTTTCAGAAAACTAGTATAGGCAGAAGTTTGCAAACATTAAATGCGCGTGTGCCTGAGGACAGGACTGTGCAGAGGACTGCCTTGGTGGGGTAAGATGACTTCAGCTCTGTGGTGCTTCAGCAGGATGTGTCTTATATTCAAGAGAACTTACTAAAAGCTGGCTCTGTATCTCTGTGGCAAACAGCAACCAGAACCGTCTCCATAGTAGAGCAAGTGGACTAACAAGGATTTTACATCACCGGCCTTCCACACACTATATTTAAAAGGCTCACAGAAGGTACGGGCACTAGTGAAAGTAAGTGTACTAATTGAAAGAATCGCACCTGCAAAAATAGATATAACTTCGAAATTTAAGCTACTATATTTTAGTGCTTGACTTTATGTTGTCTATTCTCCCATCTGGCTGCTATAGTGAAGTCTACTTCTAGCTGTTTAAGCCAGGTTTACACTTCAGATTTTTATAGGCACCACTACACGTGTTGGGTGGACATGAGGGAATTGCTTCCCAAATAAGGCTGGCAGTGCCAGCAAAAGTCCTGCTGTTAGTATAGTTCATTGTGTTTGAGCAGCTAGTATAAACACAATTAACATAGGTTCTCTTGTGATACAGACTGTGTATCCATCTGGAAGGCTTGCTTTCTTAGTTTAGCATTTTCTTATTTGTAGATAAGGACTGTTCTGTGGTGTTAGTCAGGAGCTTACATGCATTTTTCTCAAATTCTCTGTTATGAATTGTGGACCACCCAACAAAAAGCACTATTACAATAATTGTATTTCTATGTAAAGCCAGGGATATTCCCAGAAGGAAAGCTAGAAGTGATGCCAAGAAATATTGTACTAGCCCAAAACAGTACTAACAGAGATAACTCTGACATAATACATCCTTCATAGCTAAATCTCTTCATAACTTTTTCCAGGTTAAAAAAAAAGACAAACAACAAAAACCATGCATAAAAAACCCCAACCAAATAAAAAAACCCCCAAGGAACAAAGCTGTTCTCTCCCCACAGAAATTTCTTTCATTCTCATCTTCATCAGTATATTTCCAGCTGTTACTATTATGGAAACTGTTCCAAAAAAAGGTAATTTCTATACATGGCAAATGAATTTCTTTTAGTTTGTTTGTTCGGTGGAGAAGCTTGACTAATTTATTTCCGTTGTCATTTATCTTTAGAGTTCCCTGAAGTGACTGCAGTTGCTATTGAGCTAAATATTCTCTGAGTCTCTAACATGTTTTTGTTTTTAGACTCACCATTTTTCAGATGAAGTCTGGGCTGTTCAGCTATTTAACCATCTGTTATCCTCCAAAATTAGATTCTTAAAATGTCTAGGTGCAGTCTCAGAAATGATAATGAGCATTTAAAATTCTGCTCCACAAAACCTTACTCCTTGTGGTCATTTGATGTTGTTATTGAAGTCCAAACAATCTTTTGTTTTATTGGAATGTCTTTTATCGTGTTCCACAGATGTACATGTACAATCTGCCCATCTGACAAGGTTTATCTTTATACAGCCAAAGTGATTTCAGTGTAGATTCCCGTTTTACTCCCAATCAGTCATTCTGTGTTCATGTCTGTATATTTTATCACTTGGTTTATCATGAGAAATAATTTTTAAAAAATCAATCTGAAAAATTTCTGCAGAGGATTTTCAGGCTTCTTTTTTTCTCTTCCTGAGTGTCAGGACCTGTAACAAAGGAGCTGGTTTGGCCAACAGCTCTTCAGTGTTACAAAATAACTTCTGATGACTCGCTCTGATAAGAAATTATTTGAATCCTGCCAGCAGTATCCTGCAGCAGCAGGGCTCAGGTCAGACAGCCTCTTTCAGCACTCAGGATGCCAATCAAGCATGAAGATTTATCCAGAAGACAAAACCAAAGGACAGTCAAACTTAAGTTGTTCATGTTGTTGGCACTGAAGAAATGTTTCAGAAAAATATAATTTGACCATGTAAGCTGAGGTAATACCAGGATGTCAGCCTGCAAGCTGAACTGCATCTGGATCAACGGGTCCCCTGGCTGGGCAGCAACATGGCTGTGACAGCTCATGGGCAGGGGCTCAGGGCCAGTAAGGGCTGGTGATGTCCTTAGGGCTCTGGCAGGGAATATTTTTTGAGGAAGCCACTTGTCAATGTTATGTATTTGTGTATTTTAATGGGTTAATGTAGAAAAAATAACCTGTTGAGGTCTTGGAATCTAAGGATCCTAAGTCCAGCTGGACTTAGCTAGGCTGACTGCGAGGCCAAGGCAGGGGAAGGAAAGGTGGTTGAATGAGGTGACACTCCAAGATCAGTTCAAATGCTACTCTAATAACATGACTGCGAAAGCCTTATGCTGTTATCTGCTTTTTCTTTCCAAACATGGGTTTGTTGTAATATTTTATAGGGACAGTTTGCTTTAGAAGCCATCCACTATTTTGCATTCCAGCCTTGTTACATTTTTCCACCAGACACCAGCTATAATTAAGTTCACAGACTTACATGAAAATCCTCATGGGAACCAAAATGTTTCTACTTTATGCTCCTGCACTGATTTTTATCTGAAGCTCACATAGTGTTTTACCACTGATAATTAATCTTTCCAGGAGCTCTTTGACACAGGCAAGAGCTATTATTCAGGAGCAGTGATTAATGTGAAGAATGACATGAAAATGGACAGCACCTACTAAGAAGGGAGAGCTGAGCTCAACTCAGAGCATTGTTGCACTAGAGAACCTTCAATGACCTCTCTCCGTTCCTCAGTTTCCCCACTTGAATAATAGTGCCTTTCTTGCTGTGACGCATCCAAGACTTACCAAGAAAAACACTTCATAGAAGAGTTAGGTATTAAGCCTTTTAGACAGGATAATAAATAGATGCAGATAAAGAGATTTACTTGACAGAGCACAGTAAAAATTTCTGCTTACAGAAGGCATGACATGTCAGGACTTCTTGTGGGTTTTTGCAGGCTGATCTTGTATTTGGTGTGCAGACTACCAATTAGTGAAAACTAATTTATACATACTCTGCAAAGAGGTGATTCATGAAGGCTGTGTATTAAAAGGGAAGTGGCATATTCTACAGAGTAGAAAGTAAAACTCACACGAATGTTTGTTCAATTAAAAGTCATATGCTTCAGTTTAATACATTTTAAACATTTTCCAGTTTTATTTACCTGCTAACTTCAAAGGTCAGGATGCTAGTTGCCCTGCTTTGACATTGAATGACATAATTGTCACCTAAAACAGAACAGGACAAGTTCTTTTCTCCCCTTCCAGATTTTTTTACAGTACAGCGGAAACTAAATTAGGTAAACACATATTTATATCTTTTACTGCTGGCACATGTTACAGGAAGAACTAAAAAAAAATCTTGATCAATCTCACAAGTGATCACAAGGCAGACTTTCAAGTAAAGCTGCTCTCTGAGGCTGAGCTAGTAAAACATTAATGAAGATATTAATAATTCTCACCTAATGATTCAGATCTGCAAGTACTGAGCGGAATGCTACTTTCAGCCGCCTACTGGCAATAGCCCTTGTGCCCTCTAACAGGCAACCTGTGTTCTTCAAAGGCGTGTTTGCACAGCAGCTGAATATGGATAATACGAGACAGCAGCTTCTCCTTGTGCTATGTGAATGAATAGCCTCTTAGAATTAAATGAGCATGTCTCATATGGTCATTCAGGACTGCATGGTACAGGAACAACATCTGACAGCTTGCTCCTGTTTGGATGGATTTTTCTTTTGCCTCTTACTGGTGTTCTGGCTTTGTCCAGAGCCCTCAGACATGGAGGTCATGGAAACTTGCCCACTGAAATAGTCTTTTTCCTTCTGTCACCTTCCTTCTAGGTCAACGTGACTTTGATTTAGCTGATGCTCTTGATCACCCAGGTAGGTGAATCTCCTGTCCTTTTTCTACCGTGGCATTTAGACTCAATAATAAATCTTAAGTCCTTTTCCTTAAGGACTGGAATATAAAGTGGCTAGTAATTCAGTTAAAGATATATAGAATTGAGAAACGCTAGATTTCAATATTTCTGTCATATTTTTTTTTTTAAAACAAACAAAAAATGGCTTTGAAAACATATCCCTTCATATTTAACTTTTGTCATGGTATGTAAAGATTTACTGAATGCAGAACTCTAGATTTGAAGATAACTTCTTTTGTTAAGTTGAAAAAGTTTAAGCTGCTCTTTATTGGTATGTCATTGTGTCCCATAGATGACATAATCACCAGGAAGCCTACAGTGATCAGAAGACCAACAAGGCCAGTGCTGAGTAAGTAACAAAGACAACAAATGGGTCATAACTGATTTTAGATAGGTAGAAAATATGTCTCATGAGATTCTTGGTCATGTTTGCTAAGGTACTATAGCTGAGATAATTTATGTGAATACTAGCAGTTTTCTGTGTGTAAAGTAAGGGTTTTCTGGACAACTACCAATTACATGTCTTTATTACTTCCAGTAAGGCTTTAGAGCATGACTGACCACTGATATATAATAATATTATCTAGTATTGATTGCTACAAAGACCTGTGTCAGAAAAGAAAAAAGACTCTGAACAGCAGAGAGAACCAAAAGGTTTTAGCTGTAGTCCTGAGGATGACAAAGGATGATTTCCAATGAACACTTGTTATTCTTGAAAAATCCAAATCCCAAACAACAAAAAAAGCACACATGCATTTATGATGAAACATGTTATGATAACACAGAGATTTTTTTAACTAAACTCCACTGAAATAAATTTCTGGGTATCAAACAAAGTGCTTGAATAGGGAAATGCTGGATAAAATTCGCACACAACAACAACCTTCAGTCTTTTTCTGGATAAACATTGTAATAACTCTTTAGGTACATGGAAGTAGCTACATTTTCCACACAATTCTCTAGCTTTCTCTTTGAACAAACAAGGCAGTATTTTGCAAATGTTGTAGCTACTAAATCCTGTAACGGTTGCATTCTTCCTTCCCATTTCATTTTGCAAAGAAAAGCTGTGTTTGGCCTAGATCAGAAATATCTGTTGTAAAGTACTGCTAAGCCACTACCCTCTACTTAGCTAGCTGTCCTGACTTCTTTTAAAAAAATATAGTTTTCTAAAATAGTGTTAAAAATCTATTATTGGATTTGTAAACACGTGCAGAAAGATGATACAAATGTATGTCCTAGCATGTGCCTGATGCTTCATCTTAACCTCAGGGTTTTCTCTGTGTCTCATTCAGCCAGTATTATTGAGAAATGATGCTGGGTGAGATGATGATTTTGGTTGAGCTGGGGCCAATAACTGTACAGGTCATGTCCTCTGGGCATCACTTCCCACATAGAAACCTCTGCCTGAGTTGAAGCTCTCCTGTAGGCACCTCCCATCTGGTGTAACAAAGTTCAACACAAAACATAATGGAAGGAGAAGGTGATGTTTATTTACAAAATCTCTAACTAAGTTCATTTTACCCCCTCATATTCATCCTGCCATTGATTTAATTCATCCACACTCTAAAACCCACATACTCAATGAGCACCAAGATGTGTGTGCTCAGGTGGTCTGGTGAGCATCATGTGAAACGTGGGACAGGGTAGGTCAGCTACTGAGTCCTTATCATGTCTCTGTGGTTCTCAATCAGAAATGACAAGCTAGTTTATGTACAGAACTTTTATGCCCTTTAGGAGTCATGAGCTATCATGAAGAGGTCCTTTGCCTCATGATTGTGCTTACTTCAGCGTCTCTGAACCCTAGGCCAGGTTGCTGCCTACTGTCTGGTTTTGCTTGTTTGGGGTACACAGATGATGTTTACAGTCTATTTTCTGTGTGGGCGAACAGGAAAAGTAATGGAATAGGTGATATGCTGTGACCTTTGGCTTTAGAGTACCCTTCTGCTTTTCTGCTGCTGGCAAGTCATCTGTGCTGTTGTCTTATCTGAGCACAGGTCTGCTGGTTTTGATATAAACAACACATTTCTCAGTTTTACTGCTGGGAACGATGACCTTTATGGTCTGTTCTTTTAAGTCTTTGCTTGTTGTTTCTTCTGGTCCCTACAGACACATGCATTTCCATTTGTATTTCATTATATCAACCTTAACATTCCTGTAACAAATCTCTCCATGAATGCTCCAGAGTGGAACTCTGCCTTTTACCTGAATTCTTCATCTCAATTATAAATGTAATCCAGTTTGCAATTTATTTCTTCTAACAGTGTGAGCATTTGACATGTTCTGAGCAACCTGATCTAGTTGAATATGTCCCTGCTCCTTGCAGGGGGGTTGGACCAGATGAGCTTTAAAGGTCCCTTCCAACCCAAGCTATTCTATGAGTCTATGCAAAGGTATTTTTGAAATGCAGCTCTCTGCTGGCTGGACACAAATAAGATCAACACGTGGCTTGACATGAACAAATCAAGTAATGTAGTATGAATTTGACTATTTTCCTGCCAGGTTTCCTGGTGACATCAGAGCAATTCTGAGTTGTTACACAAATGAGACTGTGCAAAAGCAGCTTCCCACTCCCTCTGGATCTAAAGAACACATGAAGGCAAACTTCTGCACAGCGATGCATTTGGATGGATTTTCCTAGGTTTGGGGAATTCTGACACAATATAATTGAATGTTTAACTAATTTTCTGTGGCAATAAGCATTGGCATCAAAATTTATGTAGATTTTGCTGTCCCTTCTGATCTACTCCACATTAATAAGGAGGAAGAAAGGGATCCTCGGTGTTATGACATCCATCTAACATATTTCTACCTATTACTCAGTGACCTTTCAGAGCTCACTGTCATTTCATACACATTCTAAAATATCACCCACATACTCATACCCACACCTGCACGCTGGAAATGGAGTTCCTCTTGTTTATGTGTCTGCAGCTCATTGACAAATTGTTTACTGGAAGGAAAATTCCATCCCAGGTACAGTGTGACACACGTACAGCACTGGGGGAAGGGCAATAGCCTGTTGATTCACTGCATAACACGCACGTGCAGATATTTAAGCATATTAAAAAAACTTCATAGCTCAGCCAAAGAAAAACAGGCTGTCACCCAACCTCAAAGAGGCATGTATGATCGCTTGAGGCAAAAATTTTTATGCCACCATGACTCCTACATAAATTAGTCGATTCAATTCTCTCTCCCTAAGTAGGCTTATTACTACCCAGTATTTGTTCTTGAAATGGGTATTCATTTTTTTGCAGTTCAACGAATTACACTTGAGCCAAACATGCATATACCAATTTTAACCATGGATATAAATGTTAATTTAAAAGTTTATTTTAAAAATAGATACATTTTAATTTCTTAACATAGCACATTTTATTTATGTACTTGCAAATACATTGAAGAGGTTGAGATTTATTCTGATCTTATTTAAAGCAGGAATAAATCTTTCATATTTTGAGTAGAAACTACTGTATCATTTGTCAATCATAGCAAATGGCAAATATTAAATTCTGTAAGTGTTTTCAAGAACAGTGTAATAACTTCTTTGAATTTGTGGGACTGACCTGAAAAAGTTGCTTGTGAAACATTTGGTTGTACATTTTCTATTAAGACTAACATCTCACTTCCCTCAAGGATTTTATGTAACTTCTCTTCATCTTCCTCCTTTTCATTTTTAGACAATGATCTGCATTTAGGAGATGCTTTTGATGGGGGTGAGTACTCTCTTCTTTTCCCAAATATAACGGTTTGCTTTTTTCATAGTCTTTTTCTGAAGTCTGCCTAATGTGTGGAAAGAGATTTCAAGGCTGTAGGAGGAACCGTAGTAATAGGAGTCATTACAACCCATCTACATGCAGCCTTTTTGCCAGAGGCCATCATGCAGAGCAGGGACAGCGGGATGGGTTGTGTCTGGTTGCCACTACAGAAGGTTGCAGGCTGGCCTACCGATGTGAACTAAGTCAGCTACGGTTTGCATTACCATTTCAGGCTACCACGGTCATGGCTGGAAAAGGATGTACCGCCCATTCAGCCATGGTGGTTCAGGGTGGTGGCCTCTGGCAAGAAGGCTGAAGACAAGGTGATGGTAGTAGTTTCTTCAACTAGTAGAAATGAGTCTGCCTAAGATTAGGAAGCAGAGGTAACAGGAAGTATTCACCACACTGTGTTGAGCTCTGTAGACATATGAAATTCTTGACTTCAGAAATTTTTGCACCACATTTTGTTTAGTGTGTTTACAGGTATACCAAGGATGTGAAGTACTCTAGAAAGGTTCTTATACACTGAAATTATATACAATGCAAGCAGTATTGAATCAAAGCCTAAAATTCCACTTGAATCAAGGCTACACAACAGAAAAATTACTTCTCAGCCCATTGCACAGAACCTCTGAATTATGACCCCAGTTGCAGTGGTCTGGTTTACTTATGTTTCAGTCTTTAAGAATCATAACTTCTATACTACTTTTTCTCATTTTCAGGTCTTTTTGCATTTCTGGGTTCCCCTGTGGCATTTTATGCCTGTGTTTGAATTACATGTTATCTTGTGCTTTATAAAGCTGAATCTAATTTTTTTTCTAATTCCCATGTTTATATTGTCACTTCTTCCTGCCCATACTAATTGTTCCATTCCTGCAAGTTTTTAATGGGTACTTTTATGACCGTGTGAGTTTAGTGTGTTGATTAAATTATTAATGAATAGCTTAAGTATCTTCACGAAAACTCATCTTTGCATTCAGAGGATGGCAAATGATGTTTCCATCAGTTTTTATTTCTTTGCTCCATTTTCAGTTCAGGTTCTTAACTGACATTCATACATGCTATAGTGGGATTAACAATATGCACCTCAACGTCAATAGCTCTGAATATATTATTTTTTTCACTGACTATGCCATAGAATAGATCTTTTTATGCTTAGAGAAGACTGAATAAGTGCAGTATCATAATAGAAATGAATAATGAGAGTGGCAGTTTTCTGCTTCTGTGCCACAGTGAGTCTTAGTTCGTTACACACAGTTCTGGAACAGAACAAGTCTCTTCTATTGAATAAAATTAATTGGGCGGAGTCTGATTCAGCAAAGCTTTAGGACTCTACCTAATATCCATTAACTGCTGTAGGCTAAACTCACACGAAGTTAAGCATATATCTAAATAACTTGCTGAATCAGAACCTAAATGTTACTCCCAAACAGAAGCATTATTGTTAGCAGCTAGGCAAGAAGAAAACATGATAAAAGGGCATCTGGCATGTACTGAAGGTGAAAGAAAGATTTAAGGAGAGAGAGGGAAATGGGTATTTATTTCTGTGACCTAACTTTGATTATTCAGAGCTAAATTCACTGTCTGGCTATGAGAACAGCTAAATACATGACCGAACTGGTTGGAGAAAGGACAGCAAGAGGGAGACCTTGTCTATGTATGCAGAGCAACAGCCCCTTCAGCACGTTTTGACTTGAGTCAGCTCTTGCTACTCTGGCAAGTATATGTGCAGTTTGGAAACTGCTGTTAGTTATCTGATCTCCCACTCTATCCAATGCACCTCTTCCTAACATTTTCACAAAAATTAAGGCCAAGTACCAGCACAAAGTCCTAAACAACAAAGCTGAAGTCTGAGTTCATTTTGTACTATTCAAGAGTAGAAAATTCATCATGCATTAGATGAATTCAGCATCTGTTAGATGAAAGTAATCTCCTGATTTTAGTAATACCTGCTGATGGCACAGAGATTACTTGGTGCCTCCTGCCCAGGCCAGAACACCAGCTTCTCTGTCGGCTCTGCATAACTGCACCACTGGCACCCAGAGTAACACACTGTGCTTCCTGGCTCTCAGTATTAAACAACGTTCGCACTTGCTAGAAATACATGAAATATTTTCCTTCAAGATTTTTGTGAATTCTTCTCTCATTTTAATTTTGAAAGTATTCCCTTTTCACTTTCTAAGTAGTTTTAGTAGCTAGCTACTTGTTGATATAGAGCTTGAGACTTTTTAACTACTCATTTTCTTAATTCACTGGAAGACAAATTAGAAACAGATATAAAATCTCAGGTTATCATAATCTCTATTTACAGCTCTCAGTTTTGCCTGTCCAACCATCTAACTATATTAATTATCAACAGGTGACATCCCAAGAAATCCTTTATACCCACCTCTTCCACCACGACCAGGAAGCCATATTAATTCTGGTAAGAATATTTTCTCCTGAGAAGATGTAGCACTATGAGCTGTTCAGAGCAGATATTTTGAATAGTTTACTCTCTTATTTCATTATTAATAGTTTTTCTCATCCCTCCCTTCCATCTCCCTTTTGTAGTCATTGTTCCTGACCCAGTGTTTGGAAAGATTTTCTGAATTTTAATGTTGGCATCGTAAAGGTTTTCTATCTGCCCAACATGTGGGATGTTGACTCCCAAGTGGCATGAAACCACCAGTCGTCTTGTTTACCTTTTCATTTTGAGTACGTATACACTGAACCATGTTAAGGTTCAAATTTGACATCTAGCCACAGTGCATGGATAAGCCTATGCTCAAATCCATACTGAGATGTGCATCTGAGATGGCCTTGGGGCATACAACAAGTGGAACTGGGGAGACAGATGTAAGCCTATATTGCTGCTGAGTGCGGTCCCAGACACCGACTTACATAAAGTGGAAGTGGCACATCTATCCCATGTACCACCATGTATCCCATATTTACTTCTGGTATGATTGTAGTGGTGAGCCGTGGACAGGTCCTTCTGGAGTCTTTCCTGGAAAGGACCCACTGACTTTCTGCTCCAGAAACTGCTGGGATTTGAGATGTCCAAATTATGCAAGGATTTGTGCTAGTGAGAGCTCAAGCCCACATATCCCAGAAGTGCCAATACAGATGCAGAACGGCTAGACATCAACAGTTTTAGTACTCCAGCTTCCAGGTGAATTTGAATAGGTGACCATTCAGTGCAAGACACTTGACCTATCTGCCATAAAGCCGGGATTTCAAGGGTCACTCGTTCCTCTCTAGTACATTACAAAAAGACTGGACAAGGCAGCTGAAGGGCTTACCATTGATCAGATAAATTTGCAACAGGAATCCTAATCTTTATCTTGCAGGAGGTTTTGATGACTCCGATCTCCTTGATGGGAAGCCTTTACCACCACACGTAGCAGGTAGTATTTGTCAATTCTCCTTGCAGCTTCTCCCTAATACATGCAACTCGGAGCTGGCTGGTTTTGCTTTAGCAGTAATCTCTTTGTCACTGAAGGTATAGGACAAGACTCTGCTATTTTTATTTAGATTAGTTATCCTTCTCCACAAACCATGGCTTTGAGCCTGAATCTCAAACTTGAAACATATTCCTAAGTATTTTGCCATGTACGGGCAGATGCCAGAACCTTGTGGAATTAATCACTTTGAATTCAGCTAGGATGGTCCCAAAGCAAGTGGCCTCTGCTGAGAACAGAAGTCGATGCACTGGGCCTATGATCTTGACTTAAATTATTGATAAATCATTTGAATCATTTGATTGTCTGGAAGTAGACAATAGTGAGAGTATACTGGCCTCTGACTCCCTGTGAAATCAGCTTGGTGTAGACTGCTAAGTATTATCCTTTTTTTAGAAGATAATATTCTTCTCCAAAAACCAAGTGTCAGGAGGATGGATGGTTATTCCTCTGGCCAGCACAACTATCGGTCAGGACTGGAAGGGGAGCTCGTCTCTCACAGTCATGCTGAGCCGCCCCGTTTCACCTTCTGTACAAAATCACACTTTGCTGAGTAAAGACTTTCTTCTCAAAACAAGATGAAAGACATTTCTTGATCAAACTTCACCCTCTATTCCAGGTCAAGAGGAGCATCATTTCAATCACGGAGGAAACACGGGTATAGTAAATAATTTATTCTATAATTAGTTTCTGATCATCATAAAATAGTAAGAAAATCTTAGCCTTATAAAAGTAGTACCTACACTAAAGTAGACTTTAAGACATTATTTTCACACCAGCTGTAATGTAACATAATTTCTAGTCTTCTGCTTAATTCTATGTAACAAATTTCCAATGTTTCTCCAAACTCTTGTCATGGTTTGTCAAAAGCACACCTTAGTAGAGAATATGTTTAAGTCAAACCATTTCAGTGCCTCTGAAAAACACTTTTCTCTTTTTCCACAGATTCAGGATTAATAGCTGGAGTTACATCTCCTGTAATTACCGCTTTTGTAATATTAGTTGTTGGATCAATAGCAGCCTATTCTGCTTACAAGAACAAGAAGCTTTGTTTCAAACCACAGGGTAAGACCAAGCCAGTTTCCCACTTTCTGAGCTGATTTGATGCTGAATTAGATGAGAATTTTGAAAACAATTTAAGTGGGGATCAAGGGGATGAGGGCATTTGAAAATTTTGTCCTGAACAACTTCACTGGTCTTTAAGAGATATTGGTAATTAATATTCTTCATCAAGGACAACTATAGGAAGCCATAACATGTCCAGAAGATAGATGTATGTCACTTTATGAAGGGGATTATGTGACACGAGGTGTCTGCCACCACAGGGGTGACTGACTCTTGTGGCCCTGCATGTGGAAACCAGTCTGCATGGCCCAGATAAACCTCACCTGGGGCATCCCCATGTACCCTCTGGCCAGGGCCCCCATTTTCGCTCTGGTCTGGATGGGCCTCTTGCCCCGGCCTGTGCCACATCCCTGCACACTTGCCCTGGCCATGAGCCTGGATGGCTGTCTGGGTTTCCTGGCTTTGTCTTGGATGGGCTGCTTGCTGTATCTTCGTCTGACAATGGCTGGCCCATCCATGGGGCCTGTTTGCCGGCACTCTGTGCGTGCCTGCTGTTGGGTAGGAGACGGCCCGGGCTCCCCTGCAGCTGCCCTTGGCTCCCAGCTCTTGGGAAGAGCCCAGCCTTGGCCCTTAGCTGCCACAGAGGTCAATTTAAACCTCTGATTATTGTTATTTGTTCTATAATGGTACTCACAACTAAGAAAACGTGAGCAAAATGCAGGAGGTGTGTAGAAAAGCTTCGTAGACATTTGTGAGAGATACAGCATCCCCTGGTGCTTCAGAAAGCCTCAGCCCAGGGAAGAAGGTTTGGCCAGGGTTACAGAGAAGAGATCCAGCCAGGATGCCCTGGAGGAGGCCAGTCAGGCCTGTGAAGGCTCTTCATGCCCTCAGAGTCTGACAGTCACTTGTTTTCTTCTGTTTCTATGGCTGGAGTGTAACTAAAGCACCAGGTCCGTGATACTACTGCCTTCTGGAAACAGGGAGTGAGACAAAAGGGGAAGGTTGTCTGTATGTCTCTGGGGATACGAGGTTCCCACCTGCTGCCTTAAAAGGACTGGAGCAAAAAAAGCCCAGAAAAGCTGGCAAAGGAAATCCATGGTGGAAATGCTGAATGTTCAATCTTCCTTTTTCAGGTGGGGCTACAGTGTAAACCACTGAAAGAAGAGTTGCTCGCCGATGACAGGCTCCTTTGGTTGGTGACATTCAGCCCACAGATCTAACAGTTTTTTCCTGCTTTATTATTCAGACAAAAGAAGATCTTGCTGTAATGAACGTCTTGTTGAGACATTGCAATCCTGCTCTCTTTTACCTGAGGTCGCTCTTGCACCTTGAGCTTTATGTCATAAAGATTTGCTTAAAATATCTGGGGGTGGTATTGAACTATCCAACTTGCACTCATAATGGTGGGATACACATTTTGATTTGTAAGTTATTTTAAACAACAAAGAAAACAAGCTAAAAATTGAAAGATTTTTGTTCGTGGGCATTTGAGTCACTGAACAATCTTTTTTTTCCTGTTCACAAAATTAGCCAAAATACTTAATCCTTCTGATAGAATAGAAATAAGGAAATTGCTGTTTCCATTCATACATACTGGGTTTCTTTAGCATATTTTGGTATTGCCTATAATGTTTAAGGAAAACTTGAAGTTGTATAAAGGATTAAAAATTTGAATGCTTTTGCTTTGTATTTATGTCAGAATTCTAACAAAGTGAAACGAGATATAGATGGAAAATTCATTATTAATTTTAAAATAAAACATTAAGGGAATATGTACATTGACAAACCACTGTTAAAAAAAAAAATAAAAATAAAAGGAACACATGCTGATTTTATTTATTTATTTATTTATTAATTACTGAAATGGTGTTTCCAGGAACTGTAATTTGATGTAAATTTTGTTTCTCTTCTGAAAACTTACGTCCTGCTCTAGGAGCCTTTAAAGGCATTAATCTGGCAGGCCATTTTTTTTAAGAAGCATATTATTCATAATTTCTGTAAAGGCAAAATAGGTACAAAGTTTTCAGAATAATTTAGAATGAGTCTGTGACACTTTGTTCTATAAAATCTACATTACACCAACTTTTAAACTTCATATGTATGCAGAGGTATGGTTGATACAGTTTTGCTAGCAAGGCAGTTTCATCTTTTCCCCTTATTACTAATCGATCTTGATGTGCTAACAAAGGTCTATTAACAAAACCTAACACTTTTCTGCCTTCATTCAGCTAACTGAATCAAAATACCAGCAAATGAGTGAAATGCAGATGACAGCTGGCAAAACTAGTAGTTTACTGACATAATTCTGCAACACAGCCATTTTAGCTAAATCACAAGATCATAGAATGGTTAGAGTTGGAAGGGACCTTCAAAGGTCATCTAGTCCAACCCCCCTGCAAGAAGCAGGGATGTCTCCAACCAGACCAGGTTGCTCAGAGCTCCCTCCAACCTGGCCAGGGATGGCGCATCCACCACCTCTCTGGGCAACCTGTTTCACCACTCTCATTGTAAAAAAAAATTTTGTAATGTCTAATCTGAATCTACCTCCCTCTATTTTAAAACCACTACCCCTCGTCCGATCACAACAGGCCCTACTGAAGAGTTTCTCCCCATCTTTCCTGTAGGCCCCCTTGAGGTACTGGAAGACCGCTATAAAGGTCTCCCCAGAGCCTCCTCTTCTCCAGGCTGAACAGCCCCAACTCTCTCAGCCTGTCCTCACAGGAGAGGTGCTACAGCCCTCTGATCATCTTCATGGCCCTTCTCTGGACCCTCTCCAACTGGTCCATGTCCTTCTTATGTTGGGGACTCCAGAGCTGGAGTCCCCCAAAATCTTTAAAGCATAGAGGAAATCTGTGTGGTTTTATCTTCATCTTATATGTGAAGCATGCTTTTTCCCACTGAAATTCCATGTAGATGGAGGTAAACATGATTTTGTGTTTATTAAATTGTTGGAGAAAGACATAATCTGAGAAAGTATTACTTTCATAAAATAAAACACTATTCTGTCTACATTATATTCAAAATTAGTATATATAATTTCCTAAGGAGATTGCCATAATCTTTATTTTGATCCTGAAAGTAAGAAATTATAATGTGCATCAGCTTAAATACAGAAACATCTTGACAACACACAAAGGAACAAACACCGTTGTGGCTATGACTTTTAACTTACGAATTATAACATATTTTTAACATGGTTTTCAAGGATACTTGGTATTTCTTTAAAAATACTAATTTCCCATGTTAATAGGTGAAAGAGATTGCTATTTATTTTGCTAGGTTGACATAAAGTTTTGATTAATGAAATGTTAAAATGTTTTGCAATTATCACTTCAATTGTTTGTTTAACAAGGAAAATACATACTTTGTTTTTTTCTCTTGAACAATTTTAATAAACACATACTGTGTGTTATCTAAGATTATCTGAGTTGTATTTGTTCTGTTTGTTACTTTCCGGCATGCTGGCTGATATCTTTTATATACAAATTCATCTGTGTCCTGCTAGGGATGAGAAAGAAATGACTCAAATTAAAGGCATTAAGGAAAAAAAAAAAA
>WHYT01015301.1:114717-215058 GCA_009806455.1 Tetrax tetrax | reverse complement strand
GCACTGCCCAGGGAGGTGGTGGAGTCACCGACCATGGGGGTGTTCAAGAAACGTTTGGATGTTGTGTTGAGGGATATGATTTAGCTGAGAAGTATTGGTGATGGTTGGACTGGATGATCTTTTAGGTCTTTTCCAATCATGATAATTCTGTGATTCTGTGATTTTGATGTCATGCTTGACCTTAATGTTCAAGATTCAGTGGAAAAAAAAAATAAAATCTGAGAGCTTCTGTATGTAAAAACACAGAGACAGGAATCTGGAGTTGAATGTCATTTCAGGGTCCCTGTTTATCACCCTAAAGTGTGGGTCTAAGGGAATTTCAAACTAGCCATCTGTTCAACGTGAATAGAGGAGGGCTTTAAAAGACGACCTCTGAACGTTAAGGATGTTGAAAGGAAGACTGACACCTGGAAAAACTTCCTGACAGTTAGCAAGCATGCTAACCACTTGAAACTCTAGAAAAGAGGCAGAAAAGATCAAGCTGAAATCTAAAGCTGGTAAAAGCAAATTTATCTCATTAAAACCCTTCATTTGCTGCTTTCAGAAGATCTGCAAAAGCCTTGAATAGGATTAAAGAAAGGGCATCAGGATGAACAGAGCACAGCCATATCAGCAAGGGGTTTTGCAGATGATGTCTCTCCCTCTTGTGAAAAGCTTTTTTTTTAATCTTAAAATTATGTTCAGACAGCTTAATATAAGGTAATAAGAAATGTGGACTCAGGTGGGTGAATATGGAGGAAACCAATATAGCAGGTGAAGCTAAATGCAGAAAAGGGTATCGTTTGAGGCTGGAAGGATTTTACAAATAATATGCTCTGCTGTGGAAAAGCATCCTTATTCTGATGTTGCTAACTGGTGACATATGGTGTTTCCTCTTCGTGTTCTTTGTAACAGAGGCACCTATCAATTCAACTTGCAGGGCAGTGCTTAGAAATTTGAACTCTTAACAGATAAAATAACGCAATAAAGAAAACCTCTATTCTTGCAACTTTAAAGAAAACAAACCAAACCGTTTCAGAGAGGATGGGTGCGTAATCTCTTCAGTGTATACAATAGCAACATAACCACTGCTGGAAAGGGAGGAGTATCAGTTCAGCAGGCTGAAAACCAGTTTCTGCACAGGAAAACTTTTACATTGTATTGTTTTCCTATTCTGTCAGGAAATAAACATGTGTTGATAGCTTCTAAGGAGCAAAACTAAAGCAATACTCTTTGGAGATGTTAAAGAACCTGGTCCTTGTCTCAATGTATTTTCCTATAAAAACATGCTGAGCGATGGCTTATTTTGATATACAACAAGGACGTTAGACTGTAAGCTCTCCTGGGCAGAGAATCAATTTTCATTTATTTTGTAGAGCCCAGGCATATGTTTGTGCTAAGACGAGTAGCAGCCTTTTGAAAGTAGGGGACCCTCCAGGCCCTGCTGGTGCAATCAGGCATGCGAACAGAGATTTTTTTGGCAAAAGAAGTTAAGCTAAGCCATTTCAATAAATGTGAAATAAGCAGGATATTTTCAAAGTACACAGCTTCGTGTGAAAGAAAATCAGGTAGCAAATCACGAAAATAAAATTCTCAATTTAAGTTTCTAGATAGTATCTTGCAGACCTTTAATGTTCTGTGCCCACTGTCAGAAAAATATTTACAGCATCAAAGTAAGGCTTGCATTAGTTCCTCTTTGGTCTCCACAAAGGAACGGGTTAATTTCCTTTTCCCCTCTTCTTTCAGTGTCAGTTAGTTGTGAGATTCTTAAATACAGCTTGCAGCCAAATGTTATTTATACTTCTTTTCTTAGCTGTATCCAGTAACTGCTAATTAAGTCTTTTGTAGCATGACTTTGAACTAATTAGGGTTAATTGAGCCTGTGTATGCATTAGTTACTCCAGCACGTGTCCTGGTAATCGTGAGTTTTGAGTGCATTGAATATTTTTGTGATTAGCTAGTCTAAGTTCATGTTCTCGGCTGTTTTCCTTGCTCTTCTGGCCTTTTGTGATTACTCCGATAGCAAACATGAGTATCCCTTTCCCGCTCTCTTATTTAGTGTGGAAAAAATTACCGGTCACTATAGCCGGCTTTTTGTCAGGCTGCTGCCTGCGGTAATGACTGTGTGAAGCAGTAGGTTAAGAGTTTCATAGGTGTTCTGTTACACGGTGAACGTTGCTGAGGTGCCAAGCTGCTACAGTTTGAGATGGACTGAAAAATCATTTCTTGTGTATAACATTGCATAGTGCCACAGGCTGCTGTTGATAAACTACTGCGGTGGAAGGAAAAGTGTCAGCTCCCGAAGTGGTGGTGACTCACTTGCTGCAGTGTAATGATTTTTTTTTTTTTTTCTTTTTTCTTTTTTTTTTTTTTCCCTCTTTCCTTGGAGGTCCTTCAATCCAAACTTTTGATCCAGCCTGTCCATCCTTAGCTCTGCTGAATTCACTGTCAAATTAGACACCAAAGGTCAGGTGAGAGTACTTCTGCCTTCAGTGTCATTTCTGGTTGGTCACCGACCTGAGAGCTGGTCAGGCTCGTGAAGGTGCCTTGGTTTAATTAGGTAAGGCTGGCACTGGTGCTCTCGTGCCATCAGAAGCAGCGCTGCAGCTGTAGCTAGAAGCCACAGGCCACCGCTGCCGTGCCTGTGTAGGTCACACAAATGTTGTGCGTAGTGAAACAGAGCTTCGTGCCAGCTGTATCCTGGGGCAAAGCCCCTGTTTTCCTAAGCACGATGGTCCTTTAATGCAGACGTGACAATGGAGGAAACAAATGCTTGGGTTCAAGTGTTTCTCATGCTGCCAGGATTTTGGAAGGTTTTTGCCCCTCCTGTTAGCGCCAGCAGGAGACTTCAGCTGCGTCAGTGAGACCTCAACACTTACAAAGGCATTAGATTGCAAACTGCCCATCTCGGAGCGAGAGCTCACGGAATGTACTGTGGTAGCCTATGGAGCAGCACGCTGGATATGAATATTCATTCTTTTGACTTTGTTATTTACATAAATTTAATGCAAGGCAAGTCTTTTTACTCCTGCTTCAGCTTTTTTGATACAAATGTAGATACAGCTGCACACACTCCCTTGAATTAGAGCAATACCTCTTATTTTTCTCTGCCTCTTTCCCCTGTTGGAACTGAAAATATTTTTTCTTTTCTTTTTGAATGTTAAATCTGGAACTATGTAGTTAGCTAAAAGAATTGCATATGTATTAGATTTTCTGAAGCTGCCTCTGCTTAAAGGCTTGTGAACTATGGGTTCTAAGCATGATTTGTTTATTATTTGTATCTACCAGGACAAAAGTACTGATTTCAAAAGTGTTATACTGATCAAAAAAACAGAGTAAAGGTGAATTAGGTACATGTATCCATTTTTTTTCTGTACATCTATACATATGTGTAATGTAAATACTTGCAGATTGATGTACAAAGTAATTTAGGCAGCCAGCTTATTCTTTCGTATATATGTGTTTGCCTAGCTGCATAGGGCTGCACTTAATTCCGAGACGTAAGAACACCGAGATCTGGAAAACGAGCTCTAAGGAAAGACTGAATGACTGAGACGGCTTGGTCTGACACAGACCTCGAGGGGCACCGGAGCGAGGCAGTGCAAGTTGTGTTGAGTCTTCAAATACATAAAAGGCTTCTTCAGAAAGAAAGTAATAATAATTCATTCTCTTTGGTAACCAGCACAAGAAGTCGCAGATTTAAATTTCATCAAACAAAAATTTGCTTTAGAAATGAGAATTAAACTTCTGCCTGTAAAGGGATATTTCCTGGAGGAGCTGTGACACATCCAGCAGTGGAGAGGTGTGATAGGCAGGTGAGCACATGCTGATAGAGCTGATCAAGCCTCCAGTAAAGTGCTTTAGATGCTTGTGAAAATGACTTTTTGAAGTTCCTTTCAGACATTTGCTTTTCTAATTCTGTAAAAGTTACTACATCAGATCAGAGGTCTCTTCCAGGCAGTATCTTGACTCTTAGAACTGCAAGAAGTAGATGTGGATGGAAAGGGTTACAGGAGATAAAGTATTTAATGATCCTCTGATCCATTCTCTCAGCTTCCAACAATAGACAGCTGCATCTGAACCTTTGTTTCTAAGAACCAGGGGAATGACAGAACCCGAAATGGAAAAATAGGAAACAGTTAAAGAGAAGTTGATATGGAGATTTAGGATTATGATAAAGCTGCTGTCAGGACTTTATTTCATAATGAACACACTATGATTCTGGGAAAAGGTGATTGTAGTGGAGAACAGAGGTAAACTGATATAGATATCCCTACTTTCACAGGGAAAGGTGTTAGAATGCTCTGGTAGTGCTTACAGGATAAATCTTTCTCCTCCTACCCTTCCCCTTTTCACAAATGCCTTAGTAAAATGTGAACAATACTAAATGTTTGGTAGAATCCTTCTTGTTTGTATGCGTAGGAGTAGGTTTGCCCTGCTGTCATTCTTTTTGCCTGAAAACCCTGACCATCCCATGATGTCTTCCTGTCTAAAATGACCAACTCACTCCCTGTCTCTCATTTTCCTCTACTCATCCCGCTGTTACTGAAATTGCAATGCAGTGTGAGCAAACTCAAAAGACATTTTAAAGCTCGCTCCTTTACCATGCTTGCCCCTTGGTTTCCCCAACTGCAATTAAAAAGAATTTCAGTCAGAATTCCACCACTAACTAGGAGATATTTCTTCACTCGTAAGTGATCTTCAGTTGAAATATGCTTTGTACATTGTGGTGTTACTCTAAACCCCATGTGCAGATGGAGAATCTGCAACATACAGGATTTACATGAGGGCAGGAGCCTTGACTGCCGGTCTGCAGTAGCAGTCAGCTCTCCATCGCCTTGAGGTGTTCTTTGAACCTTTGGAACCCCTTAACCACGTGGATTCTCCTACCCCGATTTCTGATGTTATTTACAGACCTGAAACGCTGCCTGCGCTGCCTGGTACTGCGGCTGGTTACCTGAAGCCTGACACTGGTACACTATGCAGCAAATAAGAAACAGTTGTTTTCTGCAGAAAGCAGTGTAATTATCACTTTGGCTACATCAAGTGTTTAATGGCCAAAAAAAAAAAAAAAATTACTGGCTAGGTAACACCATGGGTACAAATTAAAGTATCTGACCTTGTATGAAATGAAGCAGTTCTCCCAGAATGGCATATCTCTCTTCCTGAAAGTCACAACTGCATGTTTACCCCACAATGCAGTGGGTAAAGGCTTTCTCCCAGTGAGAGGGAGAGTAACTGTGCATTTTTAGGGGAGGATGAAACCGAATTTGTTCAGATTGGAAAGCTTTTGTTATTAGGAAGGAGAGGGGAAAGGTGAAAGTGTCTAAATACTTCAATTCTCTCCTGCAGTTTTAAACAAATCACTGGTGGCTGCTGAACAAGTTAAATTTAGGCAAAAACTAATGCAAAAATCTTGGATTGTGTTTGCTTTTTGGTCTTTCCAAAGAGAATGCATTTTTTTTTCCAGAAGAAGTGGTATATTGGTCAGCTGTACGGCAGACCCTTTTGTCTGGGTCGGGCTGAGTCTGTACTAGTTTGATCCACGCAGGGAGCCGAGGAAGCAGAAGAGCAAAGAAATGAGTAGTGTGTACAAAAGCACACGTGCTTCCCTGTTGTCCATTTGTCCCAAGACTATTGGCTCTTCTGAGGTGCTGCTGTTAATGCCTTCTGTGGGGTCCTTGAAGCAAAAATGAAATAAGTTTATTAAGGAGCAGCGAAGCAGCTGTTGCTGGTATTAGTGTGCAGCAAATCGATACAATGGGATGCTTTATACAATACACTCCAGCCCTCACAGCATGTCCAATTTTTCTTTTTTTCACTTTAACATCTGCTAAAGGTCAAGAACTATGTTTATCAGAACCGAGTATGTGTTAGAAATAGAAGGTTAGCTCTTTTCCAGCAACATTGTTTTCAAATGGGGACAAAACTTAGATGCTTGGTTTTCTCAATTATTGGAAAGAAAAGATCTATAGAAGTTGAAAAAATACCTTCCACTTCTCTAGTACCTTTCCCTCCAGTGCCTCAGTGTTTTACAGACCTTAGGGGTTCAGGCAAAAGTATGAGAATAGTAACTTCTTTACAAAGGGTCCTAGCACTGTCACAGCTCGCACTGTAAAAGCAGAGTCTATGTCTGTCCTGTCTATGGAGACTGCAGGTATCCCAGCCTGGACTGTCACCAAACTTAAGGACTTGTGGCTCGTTGCAGAGTTTGTCAGACTGTTAAAGCAAAACCGCGCCCTCTGATACATTGCCTATAATCAGGACTTTTTAAAGTGCTAGGAGACTTAAATGTTGTAGAAAAGCAGATGGAAAGCAGATGCCACAGAAGGGCATTTCCCCTTTCTGACTACCCTTTCTGACAGTCTTTAACATAGCTACTGACCTGACATCTGACACACAAAAATCATCGGTGCCTTATCTGTTATGGCAGATAAGTATGAGGAGCTGTGTAAAAGGTAAGTTCTGATTGTGTTTTGTACCACCAACTGGTTAGCAACAGCTCATGTAGGTGACTGGGCTAATAATTGGATTATTTTACATTCCTTTCCCTCATCCAACTGTGTTTGATCCACTTTGGTCTGCCTTGCTTGTTCTGATCAGAAGTTGTCTTGAGCTAGACTTCTCTCCAGCTATGCTTCTCTGGTTTGCAGCTTTTACCTTTTTTAATCCAGAAAAAAGGAAAATGCAAGCCTGGGACCTGTTAGAGTAACAAATAAAACAATGTGCTCCACACAGAATAGAGGCTGCGAGCAGCTTTGCAACAATCAGGAACCCAGTCAGAAAGCTGATTTATGTGGAGGTGAAAGGCTCTATACAGGAGGCAGTCATCCTCCCAAATACATCTGCAACCTTCACAAAAAGGCTTTAAAGCAGTGGAACTATTTAGATTAACTACTCTGATTTTCTCCTAAAATACATTCACCATCCTACCCCAGTGAGAGTAGAAGACGATCATTATCAGTGTTTGCACAGAGATATAAATTAAGAGTTTTACCAAAAAAAAAAAAATCTGAACTTCTAAAACAAAATCCCGGAGAAGGGGAATTAATTGCTGGATCTGCATTGAATCACCAAGAGACATCGCTTTATTTCTGTGTCACAGCAGAAAGTGCTTCATCAGTAGGAATTCATGTGGAGGAAAACTAAGCATGTCCCACTTATTGAACACAAGTGTGTCCAGGATGTTTAATTATTTTTTGATTAATTCATTTAACATTAAAGAATTCAAGGACTGCAGCATATTCAGCACTACAGTTTGCTACCTGTATATACCTCAGCTCTTCCCAGTTAAAGGCACCTTGTGGTTTTTACCTGCAGCTGTTGTAAATGAATTACTTCTTTTCTAAGCTACCTTCATTACCCCGAGGAAATGCACAGGAACACACTGGAGCTAAGATGATTTGTAGCATCTGCGGTTAAGATTTAATATAATGTACTCTATGTTTTCAAGGATAAAACATGGGGGGCATCAGTTAAAACAAGTGTAAGGCATTAGATTAATTGCTTGAGCACCTTTCAGCTAAGCAGTATACTTAGTATGAGAAATAACAGAACAATATTTTAATCAGATTTTGTGCACATTTGATAGAAATTTAATATAGATTAAAAAGTAGGAAATTCATACATAGTAGGCACTGAAGTTTCACAAGTTCACTAGCAAGGTGTGAGAATGTCTCCTGGTGATATGGTTTCTTGGCAGCAACAAGTTTGTCGTGTGAAGATACCTCACGCAGGTCAAGCGCTTGCTGTGGCAGATGGTACGTAGAGTCAGACTTTCCACGTACACAGTCCATGTGTCACCCATCCCCTCAGTGCTGTTTCTTCTTGTATGAAGTGCTGCATCTCATCTCGAAATGTATGAGTGATTAAATGACTGAAGTTCAAGGTGCCAGTGTAGAGTAACTCTGTTGTTTGTTGTTATTGTAACAAGTGCTAAAATAATCTGTTAGATCACTGACCAGTGGTTCCTGAATAAAAGCCCCTGACTTGAGATCACCTGGAGTCTCAAGTAAGCCGTGCTCGCGTGTTTCTAAAAGTCACCTGTAAAGTCAAGTAACTGACGGACCTGGTGTAGGACAGGCTGGCTCTCTGCTTGCTAAAAGCTGTCTTGCCGTCTCATCTTTACTAAAAGCCTTGCTGCTCTTCTCTCTAAGGAATTAATAGACAAGAAATGAAGAACACGGAGATGCTTTCTAATGTACTGTCTTCCACCCTGGGATGAAATGAAGTGAAAGGGGGCAATGAGAAACCCTTTTGTCAACATCACCTGGTTGTGATTTTTCTGGACTTTATTCTCCAGGGCTTGGAGCGAGCTAGTTGTGTAAACATTAAGATCTGGAGTCACAAAAGCAGGCAGAAAAACATCAACATAATTAAAGGCACAAAGAGAGTAACTAAGAGAAGTGCAAAGCTGGGGACTGAGTTTGAATCTCCTAAAGCTGCTGAAGTAACATATCACTTATGCCTGCATAACTTCTATCTGCATTTATCATTTCTTGCATGACGTACAGTTCACTACTTAAGCGTCTTCTGCCTTGGAAAAAAGCACATGCTCAGATTTATGTTGTGTTTGGATCAGTAGCTTTAACAAATGATCAGTTTTTATTCGTGAATAGGTCTCCCGTTGAAGGGTGACATTAGTATTATCTAGAAGTTGTGGACAACTTGTTATCAGGTTGTGTTCCAGAAACCCTGATTGTCTATCAATCAATTGACACTGCTGGATTGGTGGAGAAAGCTTTAGAATTGTTGGTGTCAGGAAGCTTAATAAATATTCCTTTGATTCTATTAATTAGATCAGATTATAAACTGCCAGGGAATGACAGCTTCAATAAATCTATATCAAAAAAGTGTTAGAAGTCCCTAGTCCTGGACAAACATCTATTTGTCAGTGAGGGGAAGTCAGGGTTTCCTAATTTTTTGACTGCTTTGGCTCTGTAGTTCTCTGATAGCGTAGTCCACAGCACAACGATGTGTGTAGCGCCAGTAACTGGTCAGAAAGCCTTGCTTCCCATTGTGCTTAAAAGGGGTTAAAGGAATCTCCAGCAAAACTTAAAGCAGTCTTTCAGCCTGGTAACATCAGGTATTTTGCAGAAGTGAAATGAAAACTTTGCAATACGCTATTATAGAATAATCAGCACTGCTGGGATTGGTGTCCTGGTCTCTGTCAGTTTGTAGGTGTCTTTTTGCCTTGCAGCCTGAACACTTTACTTGCTGATTGTGAATCTAATGTAATGCTGTGTTTCTTGCACACACGAATGTGTAGCCCTTCTTTGAGTCATCCTAGGATGAACTTTGTAATGCCTTATGTCCTGAATTGCCCAGATTGTTCCATGCACAAATGTTTATTAATAATCCTTAAATGTCTTTTTAAAACTATGTGCCCCCTACATGAAATTTGAGAGTAAAGATGAGTGAACAAGCTTTATTTTGCTAAATAATGTGACGCTTCCTTCATCTCCCTTGCTATGCTTTTTCCCCGTCCATCTTCTCTCTGAAATAACCAATTATAGTTTTGTTAATGTTTCCTCATGCAGAAGACTTTCAAGGGCTCTTGTCACTTTTATGTTGCTGCAGCAGGTCAGCTAAAGATCATTCATTGTGGTGTTACAGACAGGGTTTGCTTTTACAGCTCTTATTTTCATTATTAGTTCGTACACTGTTTCATCTGGAAGATGAACTGCCCTACTGAATCAGACTGGAGGTATAAATCAAATGTATATGTACTAGTACATTGTTTATTAGGCTTAAACTTATGAAAAACTATATAGAAGTTTTACACTAATCTGGGATTGAAATCCACTATATAAAGATGCAAAAACCTTCTAGAAATCATGATAGGAACACAATCTGACACAGTCTCTTACATTTAAAGAAAAGTTTTTTCCCTGTACTGTACATCTTAAAATTCTTACGTTTTAAAATGTACAGTACATTTGTTTGCTTAGACCCTGCTTTATATCAAGAAAATAAAGACAAACGTGCACTATGACCTAAACCAGTAATAGCTCAACTGATAGTGTTGGTGAGAAGATGCACTGTGTTGGCTGACCATGTCTCCAGTTCTGCTCTCTGCTGCTTTGCTGGAGTTCACCTCGCTGCTGCTTGCTCCAGTGTGAGAATCCATTCAGAGAAGATTGTGACAAGGACAATATATTACTGACAAACCTTGTGAGAATGTTAGGAAACATCATTCCAGCTGTTAGAGTCAATGAGCAAAACTGTGAGTCTTGTCAAGTCCTTTTGCTATTTCACAGCATAAAACTGTCACCTCATTAATCAGAGGAGCAGGTTACCGCCATGCTCCAGTGTGAACAGTATTCATGCTGATCCTGTCAATTTCTTGGAATAAAACTGCAATTTGATAATCCCCACCTCATGCATTTGAAATTTCTGTTTGCTGATAATGTACTTGATTAATCAAACCAGTGAGAATTTCAATGCCCATATTAGAAAGCATAATTAAATGGTAGACAACTAAGAAGCTTGTCAGGTAGGAGGTTTGTTACAGGGAAGAATCCATTTAATGCAAACCAGAAAATCTTGGCTGCAGCTGGAAAGCACTACTGGCTTAGTACGTGATTGGGATGCTTTCCAAGTGTGATGGGACAGTGAAGGGATGAGGTTCTGGTTCATTAGGTACATATCCCTGACAGAACTTCCCAAGCAAGAATCTCTGTTGTTTCTGTGTCTGTTCCCTATGATTATTTTGATAATATTACTATTATCCGTAAACTTCACAACATGGAGGTGGAAGTAGTTTTTGTGTCGCGCCCTCCCCCCCCCCCGCCCCCTCCATCTTGTTTTAATTCTGGATGAAACAGGCAGTATGGATAGATGTAGATGTATGCTCATTAACCTAAGAATCGCAGGGAAGACTTGCTTACCAATTGCTTGAAGAACTACTGCCAGCCTAGGTGAAAAATATAGTGGTTGGGAATTTTTTTTTTTTTTTTTTTTTTTAATAATGTCAGATTTTGACTTAAGAGCAAACACTGAGGAAAGAATGAAAATGTAGTATGACCACAACATAGACATAGTCTTATAGACAAAGTCTGGAATGGCATTTGCGGTGGTGACTGGTAACCCCTTCCTAGCTGTGGGGGAAGATCAAATCTCAGCTGGAGAGGGCAGGGAGGCCCAGTGTGCCAAAAAGTCAATGAAAAGTAGAAGTTTACAGGACAGTAATCATTCAGATCCACTCACTTCCAACATAGGCATATGCCTTCATACGTGAAGGCAAAGCGCCTTCATATTATCAAAAGAGCTGTGAAGCATGTGTTGAGGGGGAGCAAACAGAGTAAAATATACAGAAGGTAAATATTCATCCCTTCATTCCAATTGTACAATAAAGCAAAGCAGAAGGTCAATTTTTAGTCTAGAAATAAGGTTTTTACGTGGCTGAGAAGTATATTTGCTCTCAACAGAGAGGGAAATGAGAAATTACAGAGATGAAGCGAACTGCCCACACCAGCTCAGCTGCAGCATTAATACGTGTAAGCGCTCCATAGGTGCCAGAGAGAAGAGTGAGGAAAGGTGGGTAGCATTACCTCAGCTGCTCTTATTGTATGTTTTACAAGAACAGATAAAGATCATCGTATGATACCTGTGACTTTGCCCTTCCTTCGGAGTAGGCTGCTAACAATAATCAGGACATAAATCTGCCTACAAAGCTAATAATTTTGTTCTTTCTGGAGATTTTTATGGCTTTGTGTTCTTCCACAGCTTTTGATCGTGTTGTGCTAAAGTAATTCTTTGTCCAATGCAACAGATGCCTTCATCATGATCGATTTAAAGAGGAAAGAACTCAGTTACATGCATTTAAACGTGTCACTGCTCATAAATGTCATCAGCTCTGTTGTGTTAAGTCATAGCGAAGCCAGTAAGTTATTAATAATTTAGCATGCAGTTACAGAAGAAAACATAAAGTCATGCTTTGATCAAAACCAGGTAACAGATGAGCGTGGAGCGTTCTGCTCAATAAGTCAATGGATGAAAGTTAAACACTTGACACTATAACTGGACTGAAATTGTAGTACACTGGAAAGTTACTTTTGGAATTCAATGATAAAGCTCAGGTACTTTCTCTATTAAGTCCCTGACAGGGATTTGCATGCTTGTTCATTGAGGAGTGTGCCTTTAACTGGAGAGGCTGAAGTTAAAGATTGTTAAATCCTAAACCTGTTTAATTAGAATTAAACACTATTAGCGCATATGCCCACACATTCCTGTTGCTTTCTGCAGTTGTATCCTGAATAACATTTAGACATTCACCTCTGGGAGTGGAGAAACAGTAGTTGCCTGGTTTTAATTTGTGTTTGTGTGCCACCAAGCATAATGGAACCTTCAGTTGTGGCTGAGGATTGTAGATCAATAAAACACAGTAAAGAAAATTTGCATTCTAACCCTTGCTGTGTAGGACATACCAGCTCTTTAAACTCCGTTTACTGGTCTTTGGAAAATTTGTAATAATCTTGAACAGCTGCTGTGTAGTTCAGTGTTCGCAAAGTGACGCAAGGTGTTCTGTTGAAAAGTGACATAAATGAAAAATATTCTTTTGAATAATAAGGAACTGAAGCACTCAGTTTTTGAGACAGATTTTAAGGTGAAGCACGAAGTAGTGCAGGAGGAATGTTTACGAAATGCAGAGCTCGTAGGAGTGAAAACTGCAATGCAAGTGTAATTCTAGGATGCCTATAAAGTAAGTAATGAGCAAAAAGTTATGCTACAGCTAGAACTCAATTTAGAATGTAGTTTGTAGAAAGGTTCCTAAATCGGAGTTTAATAAAGGTTCCTAACTAGAAATAGGCAAGAAAATTCTAACTGCCGGTAATGTACAAGTAAAAAGTGTTTAGTTGATAAAATAAACTTTCTGTAAAGTTGTCTTTATTGATTAATATGAAAACTTTTTTCCTTCTGAAAACTCACTTTAATGTTTACAACTTGATGTATAAAAACCAAATCTGATATCTTTGCCTAGGGGAAGACCACAAAGAATGACTAATTTTGCTATAGAGAACTCAGTTCTGCGGCAGGAAGTCATACTTCAATCTGGATTAATTTCAAGAACATCCAAAATAGTACATTTGAGATTCTATTGCAGGGCTCACAATCTGGGACCAACCGAAGTAAATCATATCAGTAGCGCTGTGCAGCAACTTTCAAAGTAGTCATTGCAATCTTATGCTCCAGTGCTCAGGTAGAAGAAAGTAAGCTTGACCAAAGTAGGTATCATTCTTCCATTTAAGGGCAAATATGATTTAAAAACACTGGACTGCGAATACTTTGAAACCTGTAGTTTATTTACCCTACTACAAAACAGTAGGTTATTGTTAGTAAGCTGCTGTTTCCCTCTGTGTATATTCTTGAATTATGTCGTTTTGCATGGCAGAACTCAGCTATTCCTCAGTAGAATTTCATTGCTTGCTTTTTTTTTGCCTTTTCTTTTTTACCCTGAGAAATCAGAGTGAGCAGAAATAGCTCGCAGAATTAGCAAGCATCCCAGAGATGTATGATTGAGTTATTTTCAGAAAATCAATGATCAAAACCAAAGTAGAACACCTTTGCAATAAACATAACAAAACAGAGCTGCAGAGGGAGAGAGGAAAAAAAAAAACAAAACCCACCACCAAGCTGTCACAAGGGAAGAACGAAGGGCTAAGCAAGAATGACTTGTAGAACGGTTCTGGGAGGCATGTTATCTTGGCTAACTGCTGCATCATAAGAAATCTTGTTGAGAATTGGATAAAATGAGCATTACGTTCCTAGTAAGAATGTGTAAAGATCTCTGTGTTTTTAGCAAATCCCATGGTATGTTTAAAATCCTCTATTAGGAAAGCATTTCCTGCTGGTGGAGGATACACTCTAGTCTCTATAAACTTCCTTAGAGTTATCAGAGGAAATATTTTATGTGACCAGACAGATTGATTGCTCAAAGAATGGTAATCTGCAGTGCCTAATTAGTCAATAAAGTAAAATTGTATTTAGCAAGAATGACACAATTACATTACAATGGAAACATAAAAGGAATTCAGTTTTTATTACCATACAGAAGGTCAGCAGCTCAGAAGAAACACAATGGTTTCTCTGGAAAATGAGGTGGGGGATCTGAAATAGTTCTTTAGTATTGGCTGCATTAGTTAGCAAAAGGTTTATTTTATAAATGTCTTTTCTTTCCATTCATAACTTCTTTAAATTGTGGGATAACACATAAGAGAATGTTTTATGACTGCTCTGTCTGCCTAAAGTTGGATAGAAACTGGCAACAAAGGAGACGAGCAAACACCTCATGACCTGCGGTGGTTGTGTGCTGTTAGTCATCCAGAGAGCACGGCCTGGGAGTCCCCTTTGCAAAGACCCCTGCTTCGATCCCAGTGCCCTGCTTGAACTCCACTTTGACAACAATTAATTTCTGGCTTTATAAATCCCCTCTGTGTTTTCAGATGGGCAGAGGTTTCTTCTTCCTACACTGTTCTGCATATGGCCATGCCTTTCTGCGATGCCTCGCCCCGGCACTGGCTCTCTTTCAAGTAGTTGGTGTAGTGATGGATGGCACGGTGTTACGCTGCAATTAAAACAGCTTCTCTAACCTAGTACTGCACTTTTTCTCCCTTTATGTTTCCCAAAACAGCCTGAGCAAACGGAGGGGCGTGGGGAAGGCAGGCGTAGTTTCATAAATGCTTGAAACTTTTAGAGGTAAAATGATTTTTAAATCTGTATTAATTGATCTCCTGATGAGCTGTAATATAAAGTGTGGAAATCTCGAAGCTAGAGTTGGTATAACCAGGTAAGATCCAGAGAGTTTTGTTTTTTGTATACACTGACACAGTAATATTTGTTGTTTGTTTTTGTTTCGGTGTTTTGGTTTTTTTTTTTTTAATTTTCTCATGTAGAAATGTAGACATTTAAAGGACAACACAATGACAATGTAGGGTTCTTTTCTTTCACTGTTTCTTTACGAACATTGGTACAAGGATCCGTAATTAAACATGCATGCTTTTGAGAATGGAGAAACATATTTACTGGCACGTGAGGCAAAAATGTTAGAGGAAAAAGCCACTACACATATCACCTTCCTCTTTTGGAAGAGGATTTTAGTTTCCCATCCAAATATGGCAGCCTAGTGATAAAACTTTATAAATCATAGACAATGATTTTTTTTTTTTTTTTTGCCCCCGCCCCTGCTTAAGTATTTAAAATATTCCCCATGCAGGTTTGGTATTCAGAAGAATTAATCAAACTGCCAGGCTGCAGACCAGCCGCTGCAGAGAACACACAGTGGTGTGTCGTGGTTACTTAGCAACGATAGCTGAAGAGGTTAAGGTAGAAAATACTGTCATTTTCCTGTGTTTGAGATCTCCTCTTCCCCCCTCCTGTGTATGCATTTTTTTCCTTCAACTGATAAAGTCTTTTGCATGTTATTAATGGTCTTATGTTACGGCTTTCAAAAGAACCAAAGAACCTACTATTTCTGTAGACCAATTTGAATTAAGTGACAAATCCTGAGGATAACAAGCACAGGAAGTGTTAACCTAGAATGTATGTGAGAAAAAATCCTACTGTTGAATGGGAAGCTTAATTTAAGCTTAAGTTTAATTTTACTGTAGCTTCTTTTTCCTTAAAAACTGAGATCGGTAAGTGCAGTTTTTACTAAATAATCATTGAAACAATGTTCTACTATGGTGACAATGGCAGTGGGAACTATTTTGCACTTATATTATTGGTGGTAATATTTATTGCCTTGATAAGGAAATTGAGTGTGCTTACTAGGAGAAAATAGATGACCTCTTATAGAAGCCTTCTGCTGGAAGACTTGCCTCTGGCAGTAGGTTAAAAATAATAGCTGTTCTGAAAATTTTATGAAAGCTTCAGGGTAAGTGTTACTTTAACATCAGCAACTATAACACAAACAAGCCTTAAATCCTGCAACTTATGAAATGATAATGAGCAAAGGATCTAGAATGTCTGTTGTGTTCATGAAGGATGCCTGTCTGAATAGGCGCACGTATGTGCATAGGCAATGTGTGCAACGGGAGGCTTGTGAAGGAGTAGAAAGGTTGCCAGGAGCTGATTGTAGGCATCAGGGCCATTCCATATTACTAATCTTTAGCTCTTCAGTTTTGTGTTATATAAAATGTTTGTGGGGCTAGGTCTTAAGAGTCAAAGAAAACTGGGATCCTGCTCTGCTACCTTCTTGGAACAGGATGGGGCTGCGTAGTTGCTGTCACACTGCAGCACTGACCAGGGGACTGAAACAGAATTGTCTGAAACTGCCATGCCTGCCACCCTCTGGCAACATAGTTGGGTTTCTAGAGGTCTCTGGACGTGTTGTAAAATAAGCATTTTTTTGTACAGATATAGGAAAAATATACCTGATGTTGCTGTAATCCCAAGTCGTCTTCCTGGCTGGTAAGAAGCTGCCAGGAAAGCTGAACCTCCAGTTTGCTGTTCTCTGTGGAGTGGACATCTGTGGTCAGTTTGAGAATGGGAAGGTGGCTAGATCAGTTTTGAGCTTTCTTTCTTTTGTCTGCTGTAATGTCTTGTGAGCGTCAGTGGTGAGAAAGGCATTAGTTATTTATTGTGAATTCAGTGAGCCGGGCCAGCAGCGCTGTTGAAGCGGTTGTGCTGAGGAGCCAGCCGTTACTGTGGCAGGCGCAGAACAGACTGGTGTTGCTGACCAGCATTCAAATTCTGGATGGCATTTACTAAAATTCTGTTCACTTCTCTAAAATTTTGTTAATATGTTTTTCCAGTCCTCATTTTTGCTGTGATGACAATGCATGAAGAAAAGTGGCCGAATGTTTAGTGCCAGGCACTTTACATCCAGGTGTCACACCCTCACGGCCTAGGCTGGAGCGTTGTGAGTTATGCTGCTTTTTCAGAGAAGAGCAGAGGGAGTGAAACCACCCCACTGACCTTTAATATGAGTTCCAGTCCATTTCTGTGCACCAGTGCTCACTGTTTCCACAGGACAAATGCACGTCCTCTTCCAGATGACGTGATGTGAACATGCACCTCATTCCTTTATTGAATTTTTAGTATTATTTAGGATTTAGGCTCTGAATATGAGCTTTGTGAAGATGAAGAATATAATAAAATTTTTTCAAATGTCATATAGGAAACCCATGGCTTCTGTAGTAGCTCTGAGAGGCAGATAGCAATTAATGTGTGTGGAAATAAGTTGTCCTGCTGCAGTCAGCATGACCACAGAGATGCTTAGAGACACAGTTAAGTAAACTGTTCCAGGTGAACCAGTGAAGAGGAAATCGAGCCCCTTGAGGATGTAGGGTCCAATTTTGGTTTCCAGAAGCAGTATGAGCAAACAGTGCAATCAATGCATTCTATAAATATACATTAATTTGACTGCAGTTCTCTTTCTCTCCTTTTGTGTTGAAAAATAAATGGGAACTAAGAAAAAGTGGAATTTAAAATAGAAATCTGGAAATATTTGAGATGTTACAGTTGAAAGTGCATGCATCTTTTGAGTGTGGTCTGATTTGATTGCCAGGCGTGCCCAGTCCTCTCAAATACTGATCCTAATGGAAATGGTAGTTATGCTACAATGGCCTTTCTGGGGAAGAGGTGTGCTATGTTCAGAAACTCTAAGGTATATAAAGGAAATGACTGTAAACTTTGGGGATATTTGACGTTTAAGGGGAAAATGAGAACATGTGAGATCCGGACAGCTACATTGTTTGTAGGCTTTTATTTTTGATAGTAATTTGCTAAGGTTCTGAAGAAGTGCCCAAGCTCTGCAAGACATAGATAGCAAGATGGTCCCTAAATATGGCTTCGCTTTATTTACTGTTTGCAGGATTTTTATATCGTAGTGTTAACATCTTGTGGTTCCATTGATTTTTATGCATTGTGTAATTCAACTGTGCATTGATTCATTGGCTTTCTAGAACTCTACATCTGTTTCTGTAATCTCCCAGCTTTGGGGTGGGTGTGTGTGAGAGAGAAATAACTATGAAATCCATGTCTGTTCTTGCCAAGTTTATTCACTAGTTGCTCTGCCACCCCCATGCTTTCTGGCTTATGCACTGCATTTAGTTCTTTTTAGTGAATCCATAGTTTTGTTGTCCGGTGCCTTAAAGAGCTGCTCTCCAGTAAGCCCACCCAGAACCCCTCCTGATTTCTCCACTGCACAGAAAGCAGATGAATTAGCGGCTGGACAGTGGGAGGAGGTCTCTGCAAGCTTCACGGAGTTTCAGGAACTGACAGTCTTGTGCGATTCATCCATCTCGGAGTATCGAATGCAAGGCAGTGAAGCCTTTGGATCTCTGCCTGCCTGTTTGAATAATTGTAGGGATTCCTTTAGCAAGACTTAATCTAGTGGGCTAAGATTCCCTTCCCCCTCTCCTTTTATGTGCAGACATATATGCTAGAACAGGTATTGTATGCTGGGCAACCTGCAATTACAGTACAGCAGTTAGTAGCCAGCAAAATAGGTAGGAGCTTGCAGTTCTCTCAGATACTACGTAATATGTAACTTGGATGATGGATGATTAAGATGCTTTACAAAAGGAAGACTGACTTCAACGAGTTTTAAAATATGCTTTTAGCATTATGCATATGTTTTAAATACTTTCTCCACTTGAAGTCCTGCCAATTTACCTAGGACAGGGAACATCACAGTTATATATTCAGAGCACTTAGCGCAATGGTTTGCCTATCCAGTAATATAAATAATACATTAGAATCTCACTGGGTGGTTTCATGAAAACAATTAGACAGTGCCATCATTTTAGATAGTATCATCTAAATACCAGCTTAGTATTACCTTTAAGAAGTCTGAGTACCCCTCAAAAGTTTTGAAAAAATTTGCAATGCAAATGTCATCTGTTGTCAGCAGTCATTAAGAGAGAATTTACTCTTGTGGAGTAATTAAGCGGTGTAAGGATATCGTGTTCTAAGCCTCAAGAAGAAATTGCATCCCATTGTGGGCCTATTTTTTCTTATTTATTTATTGATTTTTTTTTTTTTTTTTTAATTATAAAGAGCATTGCTGGCACTCAATTTACAAAAGAATGTTTATATCTTCTGAAGACATTCTGACAAAAGAAGGGAAAGAAAATAATTGTTTAAGCATTTCCTGACTGTTAAATAGTTTGGAGGTGTTATTATTGATGTGATTTTTATTGGAGCTATTTTCCCAAACAAGTTCTCAGTGGCAGTCCACTAGTGTGCAGTTAATTCATTAGAACAGGAAGAACTTTAGTTAATGCATTATAGATAAACTGTTAGCACGTAATAAGGTCAACTCATACGGGGCAAATACTCTCCCAGTTATTAGCCTTTGTTACAGGATCTTAGCAACACGAGCTTTTGTTTTACCTGAGTTTGAGAAAATTTCTGCATAGCTATTTACTGACTTTGCTTAAAATCCCCTTACAGAACCTGTTTAGATCTGCAGGTGATGCTGTGCATATAATTCTCTGCTAAATGAAAGTGTGGGGTCAAGTGTTGGGGTTATATTCAAAGACTGATATTATAAAAGCAGTGTTGTTGATGTAGATGAGCTTCTACTTTTACATCAAGTATTAAGCTTCAAGTTCCCACAGCCTTTGTTTTCTTGAAAAACAGAACTGAAAAGGAGATGGAAGATGAATAATGCTAAAGTGGGTGGTGATCTCCTGCGTGACCTTTTTTAGTGGCATTACCTGGATTCTCAGTATCTCTGTATTTGCTTCTCCAAGTTTCCTGGTAAAATATGAAAGAAGTTCAATACTTTATATAGGAATAGTCCTTTCTGTACATACTTCCAGGGAATACCTTTGCCCCACTACAGCCATGACCTCAACTGGTGTAAACTGGCAACACTGCTTTCGCTTCAGTGAAGCAGTGCTGATTTAGTCTGACCTATTAGAATGTACTGTACAGGTTGTAATTAGGAGGAGAATTGGATCTCCAGTGCTAGGGATAGTGCTTTCTGGATTGTATTGGCGGGAACAATAGGTTTAATTAGCTGTTTTGTAAAGGATTTGAAGAGGGCGAAGCGTCAGAGCAGTGTTAAAGGTCAGCCTGCTGTTTTCCACATTGATTCTCCCTTGGGAGAAAAACTGGAGGAATAGGAAGAAAGGAAATTTGAAAAGATAAACTGTGAATAGCAGAAGTGATTGTGTCTGGGCTTCTCTGTGCACTGCTTGGATGTCTCTTGTTAAATCCATAGCCAGAGCTGTTGAATGGCAGGGATCGCTCTAAACTCATGCGAATATCTGGGTTTGGTTCCAAACCAAGCCTTACAGCCACTGCCATTATGAGTGTCCTGCACCCAGTCATTTCTTATTTGTATAATTCTGTGAACTCCATAGCTCTAGCTAGTTCTGAGAAGGCCAGTTTCCATGGGGAATGTGCGTGTAATATATGTAGTTAGGTGGGTTTTGTCCAGATATTTTTTTCTAGGCAGCATAGCAACCAGTTATTGTAATTGACTTACACACTGGATGTGTAAAAATTATTTCTTTAGTGGCATGGGAATGGCCATATGGCACTGTCAGGTCTGGTAGTACTTAATTTAATAACCTTTCCAATAGTGGCTACCACTAACAATTATGTTGCAAAGTGATTTTGTGCACTTTTTAATTAAGACCTGCTTGCAGGAAAAAATCCTAATCCATTAGAGGTCGATTTATGCCTTGAAGCAAGGTCAAGTTTTCTTTCCTTTTCTTAAATCTGTGCAAAGTAGAATTTTCTCAGTGTGCCTATGTTAAGTAGCTTGGTTTTGCTTTTTTAACCTATTTAGAATTTTGGTATCAGATTAGTGCTTCTCAGCAAATAGCAGATGGCATGACGGAACATTTCCGAGATTTTGTAAATTGTCTTTGTTTCCGGTCCACTGATCTCCCTTGCTCTTGAATAATGAGAACTGGCAATGGAAGTGTCTGATCTACCATTTTCTTATATATTTTAACCCAGTATCTCTTTTACATATACATTTACACATATAAATATATACAGAAAGGCCCCAGTGTCTGCAGCTCCTTTCACTGACGATCCTAGTGAAATCATCAATTTGCTGATAAGGGGAGATCTCATGTGGTTTAATAAAAAAAGTTGTAAACCTGTAGTCATACCTGAACTTGCAAAAATAACTGAACACCATAGCTGACACCTACAACAGGCTAGCTCTGTCTTTAACTGCTTAAACCGTACTGTGATGAAGGAAACGGAGCGCCTTTCTCTTGCTGTGTTTTCAGTAAGATGTTTTTGGAATTCCTCAGCAGTGCTTTCTGGCCCTTGGAGATGTCCAGTCATGTATAATGTGCTACAGCAGAGCTAGCTGCTAAACTAACCCTGCTAATCCAGGCCCTTAGAGACTGCCACAGCGCTAGTGAGGCGCAGATTAATTCCACATCAGACTCTACTTCCACAAATGCTGCCAAGGTAAAAATCACGTCCAATTACAAGAACTGTATGAGTACAAAAGCCAAAGAGCAAAAAAAAATACTTTTAAAGATGGAGCCTTGATAAACTGAAGAAAATTCTGGATGTGTATAAAACCAGCCTAAATTTAACAGACTGCTTGTGATACTACGTTACTTAGAGCTGGTCAGCCAGTTTCTCACTATAAAGCCTGTTGTTTTCTTGTTGATTTAACAGTAGAAGCTTGTGATTTTTTTGTTGCTCCAGGCTCTCATTTATACAAGTGTGGCAGATCCGTCTGTAATAAAATTGGACTGCAGGTGGGATTTCTCTAGAGTGGAAGAACATGGAATAGGGTGACCTAACACCAGCAGCCGCTTGGGGAAAACAAACTTTCGGTTGTGAGACTCAAAATTAAAGTAGTTTTTCAAGTAGTTTCCACTGCAAGGCTTTGTGTCTTAAGAACGTGAGTCCAAACAGTCTAGACTGGACTGGAACACGATCCTTCTGCAGGTCAGGTATTAAGCTAGAACCAAGAGTGGCTGCCCGCCACTGACTTTATGTTCTGTGTCTTTTACAACTGTGAAATACTGCAAGATCCTGATAGGAAGCTGATGGAAGATGTACACGTTGCTGTTGGTGATCACGATGCACGTGGGATCAACGCATTGGAATGAGATTCTGATTTTCTGAGTCTGAACTGATACTCAGATTTTCCTGCAAAGGTTTGAAGTATAGCCATTGCACGGCAAAGCAGTGTGCTGTAACTGTTGTTTGGTTGAATGAGTTGAAGGCCTGCAGAGATTATAATATTACCTAGTCTGAATTACAGCATGCATGCAAACCATATAAATTTATGCAGTTTTCTGTCATAAACCCCGTAGATTGGAAGGGCCAGTGCTAAAAATGATGGGCATAGAAAGAATGAAAAAAAAAAAAAAAAAAAAGTAAAAATATTTCCTAAAGGATAAGATCCTTTGAATTGGGCTAATTTCAGCCCTAAGAGAGTCACATGGGTGTAGAAAGCAGGAATTCATGATTTAAAGTGCTTGGTGAAAAGGAGAGCAAAATTTGTTCAACCTGTGAACACTCCTGACTTTGAGTAAGCATCTATTTGCCTGACAGCCTGGAAAATGCCCATCTCTGAAGAGTTAACATTGTGTATCCTTCAGGGAGTGCAGTCACAGCTGGTGGGGGGCTTTGCTGAAATAAAAAGCCTCTGGCAACTTCCTGCTCTGCAGGCCGCAATGTTCTTCAGAGCAGGGCAGGCTTGAAAAAAATGCATGAAAAAGTAACAGTTGGTTTGCAATGACAGATAAAGTTGTTGTTCAGAAAGGGAGCTGCTATTTTCAGTCCAGTTTCTCCAGCTGCTAGTTTATCATTCATATTCACTGCTGCTCACACAATGATATTGTATTCTCTGAAGGTTTTGATTTTTTTTTTTTTTTTTTTTTTTTTTTTTTTTTTTTTTCTTCTCATTTAGCAATTTTTGTGATTTATAGAAAAGCTTGTGCTCTGTTTTGTGTGTTTGCTTGTTTGGAAGCCCTCTATAGTTATAGAGACACTAGTGATTTGTTCCTTAGCCTCCCTGTGGAGTTTGTTCCATATTACAATCTAATTCCACGTCCGTATTGTGCACTCCTGAGCTGTTAATTTGTACATTTCGATGCAGTTTGTTTCATCGTGTTTTTGTAATCCAAACTGAATGTAACGAGCTGTGTGCTTTGGGGACCCAGCCTTGCCTTGCCAATTAGAACAAGTGGTTACTGAGAGAGAGCATGTTTTAAATAAAACATGGCACCACTGCGTGGGACCAGCGGCCTTTGGGGAATAAAAGAGGATATTTAACTCTTTCTCTCTGAGAGGAGAGGTCAGTATCAGTGAGGACATTTTAGAAACATTCAACTCGTTGAATGAGAAGTATGATGCAGATTCACATTTCACCTTGCAAATAATAAATTTTATTTGTTATTGGAGACATGTTACACAGTACTGCATGAGGAGTGTTTAGGAATGCACAGGGATAGCTGTCGAGTTGACTGCATGTTTTCTAGGGTTCTAATGGCTAATGCCACATGAAAATTGTACAGGAGTAGCAGCTAACCTTTCTCTTTCCCCTTGTACTACTACCCAAGAGGCTGAGGTAGGACAGGAAGAGTGCTAGGTGGTAAAAGAGCTGGTTTCAAAATGTATTTTACAATGGAAGGAATCTAGAAGCAGCTCTCATGAAATAAGGGTACTAAGGTTATGTGCTAGGTGACCATGAGGCTCTTTATTATTCTACCATTTCAAGGTAACTAGGAAGGGTACCTCCGTGACAAGCAATATTTGTGACTGTTGCAGAAATTATCCAGCATTCTGCTGCTTTTTACACTAACTAAACTTCCTGATTAATTCAAGAAAGACACAACAATTTTAGAAGTTAACTCTACTTTGCAGTTTTCCTGCATTCTAGCCCAAACATTTCCTTTCTTCTCCCTTCACTCTAACTCACACGTTCTACATTGTTGTGCATCTTCAAAGGGATGAAGTTACTGTCCACTAACAGCCTTCAGCTAAGGACAGTGAGGACTTAAGTGAACAGTCACAGCCGTTGGCTAGGATGACATTTCAACAGTCCTTGCATACACAAACAAGGCAAAAACCTCTTGTGAAAACCTTTTAGCTCAGCAGCTAGATATAAGGGAAGGATAGCTGTTCACTAAGGTCATTTAAGCTGTTAGGTAAGTAGGTGTACAGGACAATCGTGATCTGGATAATAGAACAAAATGTAACTGATGACTTTCCAGTTGTCTGTCCATTGTGTATGAATGGAATGTGAACTAGCAGCTAGACAGCTAGCTTAGGAACTTGAGACCGGATTTCCTTTTTACAGTCAATGAGCATTTCTTTTGTGATACTAGACAAGTTGCTTTTTTTGTCTTCCCCCTTCTGTTCTTCATCAGTTACTGAGAGATGAGAGTATTTCCCTACTTCACTGGAATGTTTGTGAAGATAAAATATATATGCTGTTCAGTACAGTAGCAGTGGTAATCTAAGGAGCTGAGATAAATCTAGAGCCCTATCTTGGGAAAGAAAAGGTGATTTTGAGGAACAATGTATGTATTTGCCTCTTCCAAACTGGCTCACAGTAAGCATACCATTAGCACATATTAGATTAAAATGGAAATTGGCTGACTTCAAAGTCAGTCAAGGCTCTCAGGCTGAGTAAATTGCCCAAACTTTGGGACAGAAGTGTGATCCTTTGGTTGTATGTAATGCAGGCTCACAGCCCCCCATCCTCCAATTCTAGCATAGTGTTAGTGACAGTGCAGGAAATTAGTCTATCAGATTAGTGTTGGATCTTGTGGAGGAGGAAGGCAATTTTATTTCACAAAATCTGTAATTAAGTTTTGTCTATTTATGCTGTCACACCCATATACACACAAGCCTGAAGATGCATGTCCCAGTAGTCTGGCCAACATCACCTGTGTGTGTGACATGGAAAGCAAAGAGTTCTGGCTATTGAGCCCTCACTATGATAGGCTGATTTTGGACTTGCCTTTTATACCATTGAGGAATGGATGTTGTGAGTGACCTTTTGTTTCTTTGTTTTGTCTTAGCCCTCATAAGTCTCAGGCAAAATTCTGGAATTTCATAGAATCATAGAATGGTTAGGATTGGAAGGGACCTTCAAAGGTCATCTAGTCCAACACCCCCTGCAAGGAGCAGGGACATCCCTGACTAGATCAGGTTGCTCAGAGCCTCATCCAGCCTGGCCTTGAATGTTTCAGGGATGGGACTTCCACCACCTCTCTGGGCAGCCTGTTCCAGTGTTCTACCACCTTCAGCGTAAAAATTTTTTTCCTAATATCTAATCTGAATCTTCCTTCCTCTAATTTAAACCCATTACCCCTCGTCCTATCACAACAGGCCCTACTGAACAGCCTCTCCCCATCTTTCTTGTAGGCCCCCTTGAGGTACTGGAAGAATTCTTTCCCATATGTGGCTGTTGTACAGTTTTCTTCATCTTCTGGACCCTTTATCTTTAGTTCAGTTTATTTTTCTTAATTGGAATGAAATCACATTGCGCTTTCGCAATTAATGCATACCATTTTGAACCTTTTAATGCCATTTCTTGTGTAGCCTGCAAACGTTCCAGTCATTCCTGTCTTCATATATCTATTACAAATCTTGTATGTTCTCACAAAATTAGTCACCAGAGGGCAAACTGATCATGCAGATTTAGTCAACACAACTATAATTTTCCTTTTTTTGTTCCTTGTTTAAAAAAAAAAAAAAATTCACATTTTCTATGAATCTATGAGTTTACATGTAGTATTGAGTAGGTGGAACATGGAAAGTGTAATGACTATCTTCTTCAGAGATATAGAAGTTAGTATTTTACATTGAATGAAAGAGAATTTTAAAAAGTTTAAACTTTAAATTTAAACTGTTTGATTAATTTGCAGACTTTGGGGGGAGGAATCCCTGTTTAGATAAACTTTTTTTTTCCTTGTGATCATATCAAAATATCACTCAGTTATTAGTCAAGGAGAATAATAATAGCTTAGAATAGTTTCTGCCGGGAATCTGGCTTTAATTTTGAGTAGACGAATCTTACGCTAGAGATCTCTAAGCCTGCAGTACTGTAGATAAGGCCTTTCTTGAAAAGATAACTGAAGTTAACTGTATCTCTAGTCACTGAACATGTGAAATTTTGTTCCTTTCCTTTGCAGAAAGCATAGACTGTTGACTGAATTTAGCACTGAAGATTTAGAAAGTGTCAAGACAGCTTATGGTGTTATCATAATTAATCCAATCTGTGCGTATGCATTACAATTGTCTTTTAATTATGCTAAAAGGATCAAGGAGTAGAAGAAAGCATAAGATTACTGTCCTAATCTCCTGCTTTAAATCACAGGTCGTTAAATATCATCTAGGTAAGCTCTTTTTGCTAAAAATGTCTCCTTTAAACAGATACCCTGTCCTAATGTGAAGATGCTGAGGGTTATGAATGCACCATGGGCACTAGTATTTCTAATGAATAATCTTTCTCACTATTAAGTAAGAAATAAGGTACATGGTTTTTAATTGCAACACTGTAGGAATGTTTCCACAGAATTGCACTCTCATTCATTGTACTGAATAGGAAGCCACATAAGACATTTTGTCATGCCCGGTATCTTCTTACTATAACATTTGCACATTATCCTGAATTGAGATTAATTATTTTCTTTATATAATTTTGTTAGAGAACTAACATAAATTTCATGATGTATAAGGAGAAAACCTTGGAGCTTTGTAAACTTTTTGTATTTATGTACCTCTATATACATTGGCAATTCACCAAAACTGGTAGCATTTGATTTGATCTCAGTTCTTAAATAACAGAAGCTTTTATATTTCGAGATTGGGGCATTTCTGCCCAGCTCTGTGGGAAAGGTCACATATAAATGAAGAGCAAGTTACGAACAGCCAATAGATGTCTTGGAGTTGTGAGCATTAGAAATGACCAAATCTAATGACTTGTACATCTCAAATACTTCAGGATTGCTCAGAGTGGACTTGGTATTCACTTGCTTCCAGTTAAAATCTCTTTATTTGAGGTGAAAGCTCTTTGCAGTGAGCTAAAGCAACAATAAAAACCACATTTCTTATTAGTAATTGTGTAACTTACAGGCTTTGCTCTCTTAAGTGAAGATGGTGAAGAAAGAGAAAGCTGATCCCAGTGTAGGTGGGCGCACTCTTTCACTGATGTTTTCTGTGCCTCAGCAAAGTCTGTGCATGACTTCAAGTCCTCAGTGGAACTGCTGTCTGCTGAAAAGCTTTGAGCAGCAATCTAAAAACTAGATTTTGACAACACTTGCTCGGTTTTTTTGTTGTTTTTTTTTTCTTCACGAGACTCACTAGTATCTTGAGAAAACTGTGATAGATACAAATAAACCTAGAAATGGAGAAGCCTACAATGGGTGTTGACATCTACCCAGTTGACAAAGGTAAGTTAATTTTTAGAAATACCTCTAATATTAGTCTTTATTCTGCACCATTTCTGTTAGTGTCTGTGATTATAATTTTAAAAGAGTTAACATTATTGTCTAACTGTCTAATCTCTTTTAACTGTAGGGATTTAATTTAACATAGACATAACAATCATTGTTTTGATAATCAGCACACGAAAATCATAGCTGATGTGTGACTGCTGCTAGTCAGAGGTAGCTGGATGAGTTAGAACATGAATAATTTTTTTTTTTTTCTTTTTATGACTTGAGCTCTTGGGTCTGTGAACAGCTGAACTGAAAAAAGTGTCTCTGAATCTAGAATAAAGATGGCTGGCAGTGTTCTCCAAATCAATATATCTGGTAGCTATGGATAGTAGAAGTCTCCAGTGCATCTGGTAGCTGTGGATAGCAATAGGTCTCCAGTGCATTTCAGTATTTTTCCTTTTTTAATTCTTTGAAGGGGTCTTGATGTGCCTTAGTTGGGGGAAAACATATACGAATATTCATCAAACAAGTTTAGAAATGCAGAGTGCTCAAAGCTTTTGTAACAGAATCTGTTTTTCTTGGTGGTAACCAAAAGAGCTTTTTTGATATAAAGGTCAGATATCATGTATTTGTTCCCACTTGAGCTCTTTTTGACAGAATGAAAGCTATTTTGCTTTTGATTTATAAGATATTTACTGTGAGCTAGTACTGTATAAACATCTGACATTGTGAGCAGCTCTGTGTTCTGCTGACCATGCCCTACTGAACGGTGAAAGGAATTTTAAGATATTTATTGAGACCTTTTCTGTAGTTGCTACGGCAAAGTATAGAATGCCCATTTACAGGAGAGCAGTGGTAGTTGTTTTTAACTTCAAACCATTTTCATTTATTGCAGCTTCCTGTGTGGCAGAAACTTCCTGTAGAGAGAGAATTAATAGTCAGTTGTGACTCTTTCCATACACACCTGAGCCTGAGAAATTAAATTGTGCCTTAACCTACAGGGAAGGAAAACTTAAGCTCACTCACTTTTGACTTCTGAAGATGTTGTCAGTAGGACTTGAGAGTGTATCTCCTTTTAGGAGACTTCAGAAAATAACCAAACTACCAAACCTTGTATACTATTACAGCAGCTTGTTCTATAGTTAGGTTTACCAGTGTATTTAAATTAGTCTAGGTGCTTTAAAAAAAAAAAAAAAGTCGAACAGATAATCTTAGTGGTGTGATGACATGTAATTATATAAATTCAAGTAGAAGATTACTTTTGTGAAGAACAAGGACAGTCTGTAACCCTTTCTGTACTCTAGTAAAATTGTTGAGAATCCATTTAATGGATTTTATAAAGGCTTAGTTAAGAAGAAGACGTTGAAACTGTTCTAGAGGTCTCAAAATTTGAAACCGATTTTGGATATATTTACCCATATAAATGTGCATGAGGGTGGCATTTCAAGGCTTATATTATCAGGCAGAAGTCTTGCATCTTCTTTGCCTGTGCTTGAGTAATGCCAGATTAAGTGCTCTTGTTTACATAGATTTTCAAATATTCTTCTTCAGTGCATAGAAAAATACTGAAGTTCTTGACCAATTTCTCTTCCCTACAGTGTTGTTCCATGACAAGAATAAAGATCTCTTAACCTGGACCATATTTTTTGTGTGTCTACATATTAGTGGGGGAATAAGATAAAATGTTGGTGTGTGTTTATATAAAAATGTACATATGTACATACACAATCTGTATTTTTATAAGTATGTACATTCTTTCTAAATATGTCCTCTACATCTTATGTAAATGCTCTGTAGTGACTTTTTACTCCAAATCATATGTGAAATATATCCCATTTTGAAGTTGCTTCACTTTTAGAATTTTCTGATTAACATGAAATTATGAAACAGTAAGAAAATGAGAATTAGCTTCCTGGCCTCTTTGCTTTAGTCTATAAACAGAGGTGTTGGGAACAAATGCCATGCAGGATGTCACAATCTGAAGAAGTCAATTTTACTAACTGAAGTAGTTCCTCTAAATAAATACAAAGCATCTCTTAAAAAAAAAAAAAAATAATCCAAAGCATTTGTGGTAACTTCTTATTTAACCAAATAATCAATTTTAAATTCCTGTATTGGTAAACTCTCTATTAAATTCCATTTTGTATTCAGATGTATTCCTAAACTATGAATAGACAAATAAGCTAGCAAACCAAAAATGTCCACCAAAACGGGAAAATACTAAGCCTAGTTATTTTTTAAATGCATGTAGATATCCTTTAATTTTTTTAGTTAACAAAAAGAAGTGCTAAATTTCATGTAAAACCATCTTCTATTGGAAGTTGGTATGTTTAAATGTGAACAGGGACTCAGAATCAATCTTTAAACTCTGACTTATAAAACGTTTTTGTTTATATCAGTCTTTTGTGAAACAGGATTAGAATAACATTTACTAAGTTTGAAATCTGACAATTCTTTCTAGAGCTGTGAGGATAGAACCAATTTCTTCCATTTCTCCTCTCCTAGTGAAATTCTGCAGAATTCAGAACCTGAAAATTGAAGAAAAGCATAAACCAGTGTGAAACTGTATTATTGAGCAATGAAGAAATCCTGTTCTGGATTCTGAGGATGAGTAGCTGTAGAACCTGTGTAAGCATCTAACTGCAAGGGTTGAGATGTTTGCTGGTTTCTACCCAACCTTCCACTTCAGTTCCCCACTCTCTGAAAGGCTGAGGGTTGGCAGGAGGAGAAGTTACAGTGCCATGACATTTTGACATTTACTGTGCGCATGATGTTGACTGACTTTTTTCTTTTTTTTCTTTTTTTTTTTTTTCCCCCCCTGCCTTTTATTAGAAAACTTTTCTTCCCTCTTATGTTGGTGTACAGCAAAAGGCTGTGCTCTAGTAAGGACATGGGGACCTTTACAATACACGAATTCGTGCATAGCAGGGTTAATGAAAAGAAAGTCTCCTGAGTTTTGACTGTACCGCAGCTTCCAGTTGGAGGGTGATTGAGTGAAACTAGCAAATTACTGTCATGGTTGTTTTTTGGCCTATGCTGTTCTGGCTCTCTAGTTGAAAGGTTTCAGCAAATAAAATTTTTATGGTAGTATTTAGTAACATTTATTAAATAGAGGCTTAATATAAAGTTGAATTTTGTGGTTAATTACAACTCATTTTGTGCCCTTGGCTCGAGGGAAAGTAAGTAGGAGGCTTCCTACCTCTCTTCCCAGTTTTACTGATGATTAGGGAAACTGGGACTGTAAAAGTTGGCTTTTCTCCCATATAAATTTGTGCAGCAAGATATTAACAATCTTTCACTTGTGTCCTGGTCTATTAGCAGGAGCGGTACAAGAATGAATTTGTTGAAAATTTTATGCCTCCATGACGTATTGTGGAATATTAGCCTTCTGCAGTGTTATTAAGCCATTTTTCATCTCCTCTTAAATTAACATTGACGTTCTATTACTGGATTTGTTCTTGTCTTCAGATTGGAACATAAAGTAAAAAAATCTTATTGCTGTAACATTAAAATTAATTGTTTGATAAGCAGTACCTTGCTTGAAGTAGAATTCTCCTAGAAAGATTATAATGCAAGATCAGTCTCTGCTTTAGATTTGCTTTTGGAGCATTCAGGGCATCAGGAGAATGCAAGAGGTTAGGATGAGTTGAAATCACAGTGAGAAAAAGGGCAAATCGCAGAAGAGAGACCGGTGTCTGTCCACACCAGTCTTGAAAGGTAACTCTTCAGAGATTTGTGTCTTTAGTGAGCACTATAATGCCTTTTCAATAGCTGCCTTGTGACACTGTTTGCTATGTGGTGATGTGAATGTCATGTGATGTACAGAGAGGTGGGAAAACTGTTTGAAATTAAATGTCAGTCCTAGTGGTTGGGGATTTTTGTTGTTGTTTGTTTGCTTTGAAAAGATCCTTTTTGTAAAACTGGGTGCAGGATTGGAGCTGGCATTTTCTAAGTGCGTTCACTATAGGTATTTGCTCTGATTCAGCTTGGATCAACCCTAACTAAAAGTTACTGATAAGGAATTTCTGTTTCCCTTGTGGAAGACGAATTTGCTTTATAATCCAGTTTCTATTTAATATGTTTATCAGAATTTCGGTATACTCCAGGTGAAGCATTTGCTTTTAATTTTAGGAAAGAGGTAGATCCATAGAGATAGAGTGTTCAGCGTAACCGGTAAGAAATTGAGGTTGGAGAAGTGGAAAAAATTCTTTTAAGATAATTTCACCACTCTACTTGGAGACTTACCATCCTTCAGACAAAGCTTAGGCATAAATGTAGGTGATCTGGTATGTGACTGAAGTGGTGGGGCACAGGCTTCTGCCAAGAGGGATCACGTGTGCAAGGAAAACACTCAACACTTCCACAAAAATAGACGAATGGCAAATAATTCACTAATTAAAAGCCCTAGAGAGAAGCACTCAATTTTCAATTTTCTGAGAGAGAGTTTTTAAATTTGTCATTTCAGAACCGGTTATATTCATTAGGCAATTGGTGATTTGCTTTTACTGTTTTGTATTTGTTTTGGGTTTTTTTTGGCTGGTGGGATGACCAGCAACACGTGATAGCTGAGGAAGAACATTATCTTCAGTTTGTTCTGTGGGACAATTGCATCTTTCTAGTTTTTCTAGCGTCTTGTCTTCTACTTGCTCTCTTGTAGAGTGGCAGCAGAATCACATAAGGCGTATATTTTTAACACATTCTGTTAAAGTTAATGTCTTCAAATTATGTTCATCTGACTCAGATATAAAACTAAAACTAATGTAAAGTAAATTTCAATAGTTCCCTGCCTAAAATAGTTTAAATTACTGTGGACTGCTGGTTAAACTGGAGTCATGCACTGGCTGGAAAGGTAGGTTGAGATATGGAAGTTAGGGGTTAGAGTTAGCTTCTTTCTTCTGACCCATGTTGCTGAAAGTTAGATCACAGAAGGGATACTGGGAGACTTGTCTGCCAAAAGTCTGAACTGTGTGTCTCATCTGGTGGGGACTGACTCTTACTATAACAGCATTTATGAAGAAGAAAGCTTTGGTTTGTGAGAAGCCATAAACAAGTGAAGTAAAACTAGTTTGATCACCTTGTCCATCTGCAGATGATACAGGATTTCTGATCTAGTTTTGGAACATGATGTAGGCTACAGAAATTGCTTTGAGGATAAAAGGCAAATAATTAATGGAATTGCTTCATCTTTACAAAGGACAAAGGGAAAATGCTTATTTCCCTGGTGCCTACCAAATGACATACCAAGAGAAACTGAAATACATATACTTAAAATCTGAGTATTGCTCTGCAGGAAAATATCATTTTTTTCTGCTATTTTCCTGTCAAAACATCATGATATTTTTGCAATTTAGCTAGTTTTGGTCCTAGAGGCTTTTAGAGAGTTTATAAAATAAAACAAAAAAAAAAAAGAAAAAATTGTGCATATGCTAGCTTACCAAAAAAGTGCCAGACAGGAATGTGTGCTTTCTAGGGTTAAAAAAAAAGTGAGGGTAACACTGGTGGCTGTTGTTGGTGGGTTTTTTTTTTTTGTTTTTTTTGTTTTTTTTTATCTTCCTCCTTCCTTCTGAGAAGTGAGACCTTCACAGGATGTCATTTATAGGTTGGCCCCCAGCAGACATAAAGAATCTGAGGTGTACCTTACTTTGGAGCTGCCTTTTTTCAAATACTCTTATAGCGCTGTTAGTTTAACTTAACTTTTTCTAACTTTGGGTCATAGACTACAGCACCTGCCTTAGGCAGAGCATACTTGTGAGTGGTCCCAACTCAGAATGGATCATTATTATTTTTAAAATTTTTTCTTAAGATTTGTATGAAAGTTCAAGTTATTCAAATCTACAGAAATGCACAGAAGAAAAGAGAACATCTGTTTGAACGGAAAAAAACTTCATCAAATGAGGGACCGAGTTTAGGATCTCTATGTTCTGGATGGAAATTGTTTGTGCTGCCACCCACCAGCTCTATGCATGTCTACTGGAAACAAGACAGTTCTTTGTCGTGTCTCTGTCCGCCCACTCTTTTTATTTTCTGGTTTGATTCAGAAGATGAGTGATAGATACACATCCATCAGTGTGGTAATACCTTACAGAGGGCAACACAAGAAGGTTAAAGGCAACACAAGAAGGTTAAAGGAAAGCATCTGTATCTCTGATAGCTTTCTGAGAAGCAGTTTTAATCCCTGGGGTGTGATACATCGCCTGTCTTGTATCATCAATGGTAAGTGTTCCTTAGAAATCAGACATTCTGTGGCAACCTCTTTAAATTCTTGAAATCAAACCCACAGTGTTCAAGAATTGTAAAACCAGTATTATGAAGCTTCTTTAAGAAGCAGATGTGCATGAAAATGTTGAGCAGCATGCTTCTAGTGTTTTTCACTCAGAGAAAATAGGTGAAACAACAATTTTTATTCTTTGTTAATGTGAAAAGTCATTCATGATAATGCTTCTCGCTTCCCCTGTTCTCTTCCTCCATGTAGGGGTAAATGGTAAATGTGAGCTGCATTTTTGAAGCAGTTTTCTGCATCTGTGCCGTCTGGTGTTTAAATTGATTGGGCAGTTTCTTTAACTCTTATAATGAGGTTTCAAAACTCTTTTAGTTTCTGATCAAGGCTTTTGGATATATTCGTGCTTGAAATGTACTGAGTTATGAGCAGAGTAAATATTTTTTTTCCTGTATGTATGTTTATTACTTTTGTAAAGCAACTGAAAATGAATCTTAACTCTAAGCTGGCAGTATTGTGTGTATGTGATATTGGACTCTGCCATGATGAAAAAATGGAAGTTAACGTTAAGTTACTCGATACTTACAGGCAGATTGTGAAAGGTGTAGTAGCTAACTGGAAGGGAATCCATAGAGAAACTCTGCTCACTTTTGAAAATTTTTAATATTTAATTTTTCTTTTTGTTCAGTAGCTTGTACCTGGCTCCCTTGTACAGTTGGGGGAATCACAACTGTAGCTTGTCTTTAGCCAGTAGCCAGTGAAGGGGATATGCAGAGCTCCATCTGTAGGGAAGAAAAGTGTGTAAAATAAACAGAAAAGTCTGAGAATTCATATTGAATCTTAGGATTCAGTGTAAACGTCTTAACAAAAAACAGAGTTGTTTATTAACAGGATGCCAGTATGTCATGCCACTCCTGTCAAATTTCTTGAAAGCACTAAACAATAGTGCTGCACTCACTTATGTAGGGTTGGCAGCTGGGTTGGAAAATCACAGTACTCTTTTGGAACCCATCAAAGATATTCAGTAATTAGTAAATGTAAAAATAATTGAGTCTGCATGAGTGGTGGTACCATGTGATACTGCTGGTGATGGAAAGTTATTAGCAAGTCCGAAAAAATTCTTTACTCCCTAGTGTTCTGCTCACCACAAAAAAAAAAAAATCTTCTAGATGATCTTCAGTAAAAACAATGATAAAAATGGGATGCTCATTTCAGTTTCGTTTTACAATGACAGTAGTGTTTATGGAATTTTGTTGTGTGGATTTTCTACTATTTAGGCAATTTGCTTTGTAATTTCCATGTGTTTCAATCAAAAATAGAGCTGCGTACTGTGCAAGTAAAAGTGATGATTCACAGTCTGAGGTCAAGTGCGACAGCTAGGAGATTGGCAGTGCGCTGGGGAGGCAGAGGCACTGGTAGGAGGAACATGCGGACACGGCTCTTGCAGTAGAAGTCCTGTACTTCTTGAAATTCTTCATTCCATGTCAGTGGCTAAAACTTTCATGCATAATAAATTCTGAATGTTGTGTTTTGAGATGAATTTTTGAAGTTTTTTGTATATGTATATTTTTTAAATAGTATATTTAACTAATGAATCAGTTACATTTGCATTTTTAGTGGAGAACATTAATATAAGAAATTTTTGCCTAGCTCTTGTCTGCTGTGGAACATAACTGAATTATGTTTACTTTTGAGGTTGAGAGGCACAGAGTAGATTTCTTTGACACTGAAAGGGGAGAGGACACAGATGCTTCAGCAGAACTCAGTCTGTGGAGTCACCTTGCTTACAGACTGCTGTTCTTTTCATTGGCAAAGTTCAATGACTGTTGATCTCTTAGATTCCGATCCTGAACAAGTAGGATGGAGAGGGGCAGTACATCGCTGAATAGACTGCGTGGAAAAAGGAGAAGAATTATTTTTGAAAGGATGAGTTCTGTTTCCTCCTCTCAAGGTGGAGCTCATGTGAGCTTTTAAGGGGAGTTTCCGGCATGGTACAGGAGAGCAAAATGAGTTTTGATCGCTAATATATGCTTGGTTTGGAGTACCACCTTACAAAGAGCTACCTCTCTATAAATGGAGGCAGAACTTTCTCTTTCTGCTATCATACAGAGGAGCAATTTATGAAAAATGTGAGTGCAAGCTAAAGCAAGACACAAAACTCATTTAAGACTCTGTAATGGACACAGGACTTTCACTCATGAGTTAATGTGGAATGTTCTGAGCAAACAAAGTCAGCTAATGCTCCTGAAGTAATAGGCATGTACATATTGGACTTTTTTTCTTTATCAGATGGCCCCATATGTAGGATATTTTGGACTCATTAAAGTAAGCTGCTTTAAAAAGGAATGTTCTTTTACTTGCTTTCTGAACAGCAGGTCCTTTTAGTAAGTGTTCAAATTTTCTTGCATTCACCAAAACAAAGAATTGTCAGAGAAATGGAAGTGCAGGACTCTATAGGTGGCATTGGGGAAGGGTTCTTCAGCAGTTGTAGGTAGAATATATCTCTCTTGCTGCTAGTGAAATGAGAATTGATCAGCTCCACTGAATGTGACAGACTGACTGGGAAGGTGAGAGGTGAAAACAGAAAAGGGAATGTGACAGCATCATAACACTGGAGACATTTCTAAAAGAGTATTAGTTCTATTGATGCACTGTCCTGTGTCAGGGTCATAATGCAAGCTATTGACTCTTACATAGATTCCATTAACCAGATTTTTCTCAATTTAGGAAGCTTCTCAGTAGAAATTTAATTTGTTAACCTGACACAGACCTTTCTCTCTGCCTCTGTTGAATTGGTATAAGGAAATTCATTTGTATTAGATGCTTTATTCAGAGATTTAGTTCAAGTTCTTGGAAATAAATCTCTACTTCAGTTGCGTTAGGCAAATCAAACTAAAAATGTCTGCAGTGAGTTCTGTTTGGTGCTGTTTCTAGCATGTGTTTACTCTGCTGTGTGTGAGTGTACATTCTAGCTACTAACAGGTTTTCTCTTCTGGAAGATATGATTCAGATATGGAATGCAAAAAATGTACCTTACAGAATTGTTTAGTGAAACAGTAAAGAGGAGAAAAAAAAAAGAATTCCTGTTTGCATAAGAACCTTAATATATAGTATTAAGTTGGACTTTCATTGTCCTTTATGAAAATCTCCTATGTGCAGACATAAAGAAGTTTTCCTGATAATGATTAAAACTGCATTTTTCCTTTTTGTTTTTGAGCAGCAAATTAAAAGATAAACTTACACTATTTTTATAGTATTTAAATCTATTTCATATACTTAAATATTCTCATATAGACAGTATCTATTTGGTTTTTGCATCCTCCCTTTGCTCTGAATTTCTCATTTGAATCATCTATCATGTTTTCTTCAGTTCATATATGGCACTTCTCTTTTGCTATACTGATTGTGTAATACAAAAATTTTAACAGATAAGACTTGCTAAAAGAAGCTAAGATTTACTAAAACTGTATTATTTTGAAGTATTGTTTCAAAAGTGAAATTTTCATTAGTTGAAAGATAAGAATACTGGTGGAAAAGATGGAGTCAGTCATTGTCACCACGGGTACAATAAATCCCCAAGCAAGATAGTACCTGCAGAGAGTAGTACTGAAGTTGAGTCTTGCTTGTAACTGTGCTAAACAAAATGAATGTACCGTTAATATTAAGTATATCTATAAAATATTTTCTATGTGAAGAGAAGAAAACAAATTATTTTGCCCATTTTGAAGACCAGAGATTCTTATACATACATTTGCTTTAATTTATCAGTTGATGTAGCCTAGTATTGAATGTAGAATATGGGATAGAAGGCCTTTTGATGTGAAGTGTAAGCATGCAAATAATTTGCTTTGGTGAAAGCCTTCAAATCTTACACTATACTCCATATGCTTTTAGTGTTTGTCAATATAACAAGACAAAAATGAGAGTTAGTTTCCAATGTAATGGATGTGAAACAAAAAAAAAAAAAGCGTAAAATTTTGTTTTAACAGGAAAGTGTATGTGAACGAAAGGGAAACAAGTTAAAATTCATGAGAAAAATCAAGCACTATTACATGATGTTTTTCAGAAAAATCCAGAAACGTTCCTTTAAATGAACTCTCTGTCAATACTAAAGTATTTGGCTTTTTGGTACTGTCATCTTTTATTATGGCATATTGTAAGGATTACAGATACTCTTGCCTGAAGTGTTTAAAGTATGTCTATCTGTATTTAAATATCTACAGAATAATACTACTAAGCTGTTGGCAGCCCTTCATGTTAATGTTCTACGCAGCAAGTGCGCAGGTGCTCTCTTAATTCTCTGTGGCATTGCATGATCTTCTAGAGGATATAGTATTCCAGCATAGCTACCTGTCTGCCTCAAACATAGTGTTTTTATAGTGTCCTGGACTGCTAATTGTTGGCTCAAATGTGGCATTTTCTAATTAATTTACCTCCTTGGTATGGGTTTTTGTTTCATGTATAGGTCTCCTTATTGTAATGCCTGAAACTAATTAAGCAATGTGATTAACATCTGTTATGGGTGGTTTGTCCTTACTTTCCCCAAGGTAAATTCTGTAGGGCTATTAAGTACATTATTTTATTCTCTGCTCTATATTTATGTTAGCAAAAGCCAGATCACCAAAGTATACCTTACCTTTACAAAAGATACTGAGAATATTTACAGTGGTTTTAGTTTCTGTAGGAATTCATTATGGAGACTTGAATTGACGGTGAGGGAAGAGTCTGTGCTATGCAGGTGAGAGCTTCACCCTTGCTTTCGGCAATTTGTGGTGTGTCAATTCACTGCATAGTTCTCTTCAGATGCCTTCTAGTACCATGTTGGCAGATAACTGGGTTTCACAAAGATAAGATCTGAGATCTTGCCTGAATTTCCTCTGCGAGAAGCCAGTATAGATGTATGGACAGGTTTCATGTGCTACTTGCAGCATGATGCTGACTGCTATATTCAGCACTAGTTGTAGTTCCCTGAGGGTTTGGACTATCTGCATTGCTGGAGAGCATCCAGAATATGACAAAGCTGAATGTAATTGAGGCCAGATCACCACCATCAGATGGGATGCAGCTTTTAATGCAGGCATTTCTTAGAATCATATTTACCTATAGGTGTTGGTATATAGATTGTTATCTCCTGTAAGTTGACAATAAGAGATCATCCATTTTTTTTCATGGATGCTGCTGACTTGTTGTTCTACATGCTGTCCAAATTTTTTGTAGTATCAGGGCTACAGTTTTAGTACAGGCAGATAGCTCTTTCAGCGGTTATTGAGAACTGCTTTACACAGAGAGGTATTCTTCATCATTTGTCAGATTGCTGCATATTTCACAGAATCACAGAAAGGTTGAGGTTGGAAGCATCCTCTGGAGGTCATCCCATCCAACCCCTTCTGCTCAAGCAGGGCCACCCAGAGCTGGTTGCCCAGGACCACATCCAGATGACTTTTGAATATCTCCGAGGATGGAGACTTTGCAACCTGCCTGGGCAACCTGTGCCACTGCTCAATCATGGTCACAGTGAAAAAATGTTTCCTTCTATTCAGATGGAGCCTCCTGTGTTTGTTTGTGCCCATTGCCCATATCTGAAGGAATGGTTGTCAGGGAAGGAGAAGGATGAGCAAGGGGTCTAATTAAGTACCGTTGCTATTCCAAAATAAATATTTATGAATAAGGTGGAAAAGATATAGTTAGGTTTTTAATTGTTCAGGTTTCTTCAAGGAGTATTTATTGCTTCCTTGGGCTGTTGTGTGTTGAAGCCATTATGTGGAAAGAACAGTGTTCTCAAAGTTCTGTTTGCTTTGACACAGCCATATATCTGAATGCTTAATGGTATACCAACCAAATATATCTGTGAATCTTCTTTCTATACTGCATGGCAGTATTCCTCTTAATCTAACTTTCTGTGTCTTAGAGCTCAGTCAAGCAGAAGTGTAGTTCCTAAAGTGTTTATTTCTTGAGAACTCGGGTGTTCAAGGTCACATGATAGGAAGTATGAGAGAATTTGTCTTCTTACCTCCCAAAACAGTCATTTGCAGGAGTAGTTTTACTTGAGGTTTGAAGAATAACAAACAGCTTTTCATCCTCTGTACTATTTACAGGGATCTGAATACACTAAATCAAATAATTAGGCTAGCTGTAATGATGGATTTCAGAAGTAATCTACATTTACATACAATTACTGTGATATACATAGTTAATAAATTGTAGCTTGCCATAAGGCAACCAATTACTTTGGATAAAATCAGTATTCTATCAAGTTCTCAGTATTCTAATTTTTCCAGAGAGCAGATTAAAAACAGTAGCCAAGTATTGTGTATTGTAATTTCCAGGAACTATTGAAACATGTTTATTAGAAAAGACTAAAGTTGTCATGTAAGTTACATACAACAGGCACAGATAGCAACAGTGCGAAACAGTACGTGAGTTTTTTTTCTCTCCTCCTCATGCTGAGTAGGATTTTCGATTCCTGGGCTCGCAGGGCTGTTTTATACTACCTTAATCTGTCACTGTGCTATTTTCTAGTACCCATTAACTCCGTGGTGTTTGTCATAAAGAAACAATAAGGTGGATGACTGACACTCTCCAGCTCACCTACTAAAGATGTAACTGTAAAATTTGACACTAGAAGAACATCTAATATCCTTTTAGCTTTGTATTTGAATGGCTTTGAGCAGGAATGTATCATGCCCAAAGGCGGCTCAGGTTAATTCTCTGCATTGTGGGTATTAAGTAATTTATATAGTGTTTCCAGTAGGAAAGCAGTTTAATAGACCTGTAGGTAATGTTTAATAACTGAGAATGTAAGTTAAATTGACCATCTGTTACATGTCTGTGCACTTGTTGCAATGGCATGTGAGATGGTGGAGAAATTTCACACTCTTTTTGTTTCAGGTTGTTCTAATTGTTTCTTTTTCATGCAAAGCATGAAAAGGCTCTTGCAATTAAGAGAATGCCCTCTCTAAATTAAATGTAAGCCCAGAGATTTAATCAAACTAATTTCCAAAGTACATTCACTCCTCTTCAGTGAGATGCCTTGAAGGTTCAGTCTGTACCTCCATGACTGAGTTGAAATGGGACTTCATTGCAAGTGATGCCTCTGAGGTGCCTACTCAGTTCCCTCTCTCTCATTTCTTGATTGATTTGCATTGGTTAGCAGATTAGTTTGTCATGGCTTGTTTTATTTTGGATAGTTGCATAATAACTTGCACAGATTTTTTTTTTTTTTTTTTAATCAAAATCCTGGTAATTTGCCTTTAAATGTGATTTTTGGACCCATACTTGAGTACACAGGACTAACTAGAGATTCTCAGGAAGAAATCAACAGGAAATAGAATTCAGGATAATTTTGACAAGATACAAAATACAGTGATGAAAGTGTTAATTTTGGAGACTGTAAATAACTAGAAGGTGGTACGATCCCTTGGTAATTCTTATATTCCTCAATGGGCAGTAGAAAGGTTGCACCATATGCTAACGGAATAAATAGTGGTTCCTCATTATGAGAAGCTGTAGCATCTCAATGTCAGCTAATTTGAAAAATGTCCAGAATGAAGTCATGCACCATAAATGAGAGCCCTCTTGAGAAGGTGATTGCTAACTGTAATACAAAACATTGAGAACATGCTTGGGTATCCCAGGATGTTCTTCAGACAGTTAAACAAGGACTGCAGCTATCATTTATACCTTACACGGACATAGAAAAAACAGAGGGAGGTCATTCTCACTGTTCTGGATATGAGAAAATAAACAGCAAATGTTTACTATAGTGCTCCTAAATCTAAAGAAATATGTTTTATCCAGATTCGAAATAGTTTGATAATTGTGACTTTATTTTTAGAACCATGGGTAACACTTTCTAAATCAACCACAACAGTAGGGTACTTTTGAAAATATAACCCAAGTCATTAGCCTTGTACGCAAAATAGTTCTGAAGTTCCACTTAAACAAGTTTGTGTTTATTAGTTTTCAATATGATAAATTAGTTCGAGGGCAAGTAGTAGAGACTTCTGTTCTGGGTTTTGTGGACAAGCAAATAAGAGTAATGGAAAAATAATCTGTTTTTCCTGCTTGGCATTTATTTAGTTAGGCTGCCTTTCCATTACAGAGCTGCTTCAGCTGGTATTTGAAGTTGGTTATTAGTGTGTTCAGCCAGCCATGTATTCAGTGCTTTTAAAATACAGTATGAACCCTTGATCTGCTTAGTTCCACTGTATCAATGTTCCTGTTTTTTGAAAACACTTAACCACCTCTGTTCACTTTGTGCATACAGAGATTCAGGAGAAATTCTGAAATGTATATTTATTCTTAAAACTTTTTCTATTATGTCTTGACAATATGGAAGCAATAGGAGCAGACAAAATTCCACATCTTGTAGCTATCATCTAACCTGAAAGGAAGAACAGAAAATCAGATTATCTCTCAGAAGCTGTGGAGCTCACTACTCAGATTTCTCCTCATATTGTTCTTTGAGTGGGACAGACAACGGGATACAGGTTTCTCAGTAGGCAGTGAAGTCGCACTAAGATGTGTTCAATTTTTTTATCTCAAAGATAAAACAATCCCCTGTAGACATTATGCTATGTTTCAGGTTACTACTTTTTCTGTAAATCATTTTTAGGAGGCCTGTACTGTCTGCTGATTTAATGGCTACTTTTATCTGTATCTTTCCACTCTAAATTTTTCTGATTTTGTTTTAATTTCAGGCATTATTTTATATGTCATCTAGAATTAGACAAATTGTGGTATAATTGCTTCCTTAGATTTTATGTATTTAATTGCTCTTTCCCATTCTTACCTGCCAAACAGTAAGTGTGCCTCAAAGAAGTGCTTAAGCTATCTATTTATCCAGTTTGCTCTTTAGATTTGTCAACATTGTTTTTATTTTGTCAAATTTGTCAATATTTGGAAGAATGTTGTTCCCTGTCTCCTTAGCTGGTTCCAGGCTCAGTGTTGGGAAGTTTCATCTGAAGCTTCACTGACGATATGAACTGGTACAGGTAAACTGATGTAGAAAGCCTCGCTTGCTATTTCCCTCTGCTGGTATGGCTGTTCTGGCCACGCAGCAGACCAAGCTGGGGGAAAAATAACCATCAAAATGCAAACACCTGGATGAGTTCTGTATTTCAGTATATTTTACCATCTTACAAATAGCTTTGAGACCACGGGGGAGGGGGCAATTACACTTGGGTCAGAATGGATGGGTAGTGGAAATTAATAAGCTAAATACAAACTACAGATATACTGTCAAATTGTCTGAAAGTCAAATTAGGAATAACTAGAAATGTCTTGGTTTTGTCATCTCTGCATCCTAGGAAAAAAGGAAACAACACTAATGACATGTTCTAACATGTTTCGGACAGGGCAATGCTTAGCAATGCCTTTCAACCTGAGTAACATGGTAGTGAAAGCCAGAAGATAAAACATAAATTTATGAATTCTCTTCGTTATTACTGAGAGAAATTGAGAGATATCGCAGCAATTACTACACTGAGTCGAATTGCATTCAGAACCTTGTCTGGAATGGGAGGTATCCAGGACTTTTATTATGAAAAGGGAAAAAAAAACTATCTAGAGCACAAAATGCACAACCATCTAATAACTGATAACAAAGGGAGGCTTATTATTGACCCTTGTGGGGAACTGATTTCCCTCTTGAGCAGGAGAGTTTCAAGCAGGAGAATTTAATTTATAATCTGTTTATTCTTTTAGATAGAAGGATTGTCAACGTTGCCTCTTTTAAATCTTTCTGAAATGCAAGTTCCCATGATACCTCTGGCAAAGGCATGCATGGTTACAAAGAAAGGAATTCTGTCTTTTAGCTAAACAATGGAAGAAGGGGTATTTGTGGAAGATATATGGCTGATTTTAGAATGTTTGTTACAAATATTTAACTGTGTGAGAGAGACAGTAATACTTGCTTACAGTTTGTAGAGTTGCTTCTAAATGAAAAGTGTATTGGAAGTCTTACTGAGACTTTCATACCAAAGGATCAAGAAATATATTCTCAAGTTTTGCTTTTAGAAAGTTGAGCTGCATAGAGAGAGGGGGAGAAAGGTGAAGGGTGTTGACATACTATCTCCGAGTTATAGCACTGTTCATGGATATTAAACGATGTATGCCTTTATAGGAAGAGAGTGTAATTTAAGAAAACTTTCCTGTAAAGCTACCGCCACAAAGAAAACTAAGTTACTGGATTTTTATAGACAGCTTCTAACATTCAGAACACGGCTGCTCTGAAAATTGTGTCACTGCTTGCTCTACAGATACATGAAACTAAAGCCAGGGTTTCAAGTATGTTTCTTCTGCGACTGATACAGTTTGAAGGACTCTGTTTCTTCCCTTCTCAGTGTTGCTCCCCCAGTTCTGTTGTATACATGATGTGAAGTACCAGAGTGAAAAAAAAAATTGACAACAGCAATGTGCATGTTCTGATATGTGAGGTTCTTTGGGATGAGAGGAGGTGGTGTACATTTTTTTTCATATTCAGATCACTTTTCTGATGTGGTTCATCACACCATAATGTTGGCACAGCTGAAAGCACAGCGTAGCACAGCTGACTGAGGAACATGCAGGGAAAGCTGCTTAAACTGCTGCAGCTGTTAGAAGAAATGTTTTCTGAATTGTGGCATGTTTCTCTCTTCAAGATTAGATTTTTAAATGATGCAGTCATCTTGTTTTGGATACATTTTGGTTGGAATGTGCTTAGGGTATTTTTGCATTGGACAAAATTTCAGACTTCTGACTCATGTAGATAAGTGGGTGGGATAGGTTTAGGGTTTTGGTTTTGATTTTTTTTTTTTTTTTTTCCAGTTTGAGGAATAAAATACTCCTTAACTACAGATTAGATGAACAGTACTTGAAAAATTACTTTTAAAAAGTGGAGAGGTTTATTTTTGCTAATGTAAAAACTTTTTTTTTTTAATTATTCCAGTGTGTAAAACACTTATTTTATTTTATTTTATTTTCTTAATGGTATGTCAGAAGAGAGGATGGCAAGATTTTACTATTAACTGCATAACTCCAAAATTTTAGGGAATGCTGGCTATTTATACCATTATAATATTTAGGAGTTTATAGACTTTTCCTAGGTCTTGATGTACAGATAGTTCAAAGAGAAGGTCTGGAGGAAGAGAGCAAGCAGTGGATTTGGAGTTCATGTCAGGAATGTGTGTTCTGTGTTGGGAAATGTCCGATTCCAGAAAACAGACAGCCTGACGTTTTCCTCGTTTTAATTATTGCAGAGAATTCATGGACTTGAAATTTCATTCCTGTGTAGTAAGAAGCATGCTCTCAGTGCCACAGAAAGTTGCTTAAAAATACTAATAAACAGGATGATTACCCTTTATACTAGATGATAAACTGGTGTAGTTTGATCTTTTATCTTGGTCACCACAAAGACAGAATCTCACAGAAATGTTACAGAAGACTTTGAACTTGTGATTTCATTTCAATATTTGTAGTACACTGTAATAGTGCAAACACAGTTTCTGCAGTCTTGCCTCTGCGTGTTCTCTTTTGTTTACTCCGTGCCCCGTATGGTGGAACAGCCTCTCTGCCCTTTTTGGGCTGCTAGATATTACTGCAGCATGAGCAGATGAAGAATTAGGTTTTTCTTATTTAAGCATGTAGTAAGGTTTTTTTGTTTAGCTTTGGTTTGGGTTTGGTTTTTTTGTTTTGTTTTGGTTTTTTTTTTAATCATTGTTGGTAGGGCTTTTTTCCTTTATTTCCCAATGACAGCAGTTGGCATAAGTTGATATACTGGTTTGCATTTCTGTGAGTTATTGCAATAGGTCTGACGGTGGTTGAGGTTTGACTTTTGAAATAGTCATAATGTGAGAGAGAATCATTTCTATTACAGCCACGTTCTGAAATGTCTGAAGAAAACATGATACGGTGGCAGTGTTATTAACATGAAAATCTCCTTTTAACTCGAGCAAGTCTGTGACACGCTCTATCCAGGGAGCTTACAGGTCTGTACAAAAGCATTTGCTTTGCAAAACAGAAGCAACTGTTTGTGCACTGAAGCAACAAGGCTAAATAAAATGACTTGTGAAGTTAAAGACTGCCATCTCCTTGAAGAAATGCATCTTCTCATTTTCTCTCTCCCAACCTTTACACAGTCTCATATTGTTTAGATTGCTGTGGGTCTCTTTGTTAAATGAGCTTTGTATCTCTCGGTTAATTTTCTGCCAGTATCACTTTAGGCTGACGAGTGTGGGTGTTTGTGTATCCATTAAGCATACTGCCAGGACACGTCCACCACTTGCCACCTTTCCCATTAAATGGCTGTCAGCAAGTTTACAGAGCTGCTTCATTTCTTTGCATGAATTGCTGCAACTCACTGGATGCAGTGACCAGTGCCTGTAAAGAGAGAACACAGAGTTTGCCTTGAAATTTCTGAAGGTAAATAGAAATGCCATGAGCAGTTAACTCAGATTTCATATATAGTCATATCAATATGATCAGCAGGAAAGAAGTGCCACTTCTTTTTAAATTTTGATTTTTCAACTAACCTTTCTCCTTGAGTTCCCATCTTCATGAGGAAAATACTATGGATCTAAACAAGTGCATGTCAGCAGATTCTTGGATGAGACTGTCTCATCGAAGTTGTATATAATCCCATACAGAGACTTACAATTGGTTCTGAAATGAAAATCTGTAAGATCAAATATTATCCTAGCTGAGATAAGCAGTGTGGGGAAGATTAATGATTTGTCCATGAAAGTCAGTAGGTAGTAGGGTTATTGGTGTAAGGCTTTCCAAGAGGTGTACTAAAATGGAGGAGTGGTGCTAGGTTATTCTCGTGGGCTGCAGCTGGTTTGCTGTGTATTAATATGGTGTATTTTTGCAGAATACAAAATTCTTGCTTCTAGTTCTTAAGTAAGCTTTCTTGGGATGAAAATTTCTTTGGTTTACTTTACTACTTGAAGCAGTAAAAGCTATGATAAATAACTAAGTAATAAAGGACTGACTTTGTACATCCAGGCTTGTATTAAAACATTATGTTTGGAAATCTACTGGTGAATGTGCATAGAAGGCCAGTGGCAGATATGGGAAAACTTAAGTATGTTGACTGGAGGTGTGAAACTGAATCTGATGATTTGGTATCTCTGAGAAATTTATGTGAGGCTTTACTATAGGCTATATAAGCCTTACTCTGAGCGACTTCAAATTTTAAATTAATTTTTATTTAAGTTAACTTTCCTGAGTGTCCTTTGTAGGTGAATTCTGAGAGCAAATAAACTTGCTGATGAGTTTGCAAGCTAATTAGACAAGATCAGCATATGGAAAAAGTGAAAAGAGACTCAACTGAAGTGACTTTTGCAACATCACCCAGAAAGTGTTGGAGAGCAGAATACCTCCTAAGGGCTTTGATACAAGTATACGTCCTCTACGCTGGATGGTGCAGCCTTCTAAAAATGACTGCAATAAATGTTTTTCTATTCCTTCTTCTGTTCTTTCCACTTTCTCTGTCTTCTCACACTCTGCAGGACCATGAATTGTTCACCCAGTGATGTTCTCTTCAGAATCTGCTTTTTTTATACCCCTTGCTGAGTATCCTTGAACTGGTCTTTGAGGGCTGTTCAGTGTAGCTTTTCAAGCAGCCAGCTGCGAGTGCTATTCAATCACCAGATACTTCCCTCCCCTGCCAAGCCCCTGCTAGGGGGAAGCTGTCTACTTCCATTGGTCATAGCATATTGGTGAAATAAGCCATTTTTAAAGACTATTAAGATCTTTAATACCTTTTTTCAGTAACTTGTGTATTCTGTGTTTTATCCCTGTGCAGTATTTCTTTCTACCCAACAGCATCTCTGTGCTGCATACAAATACAGATATATGAACCTGATCTTCGTGTAAGAGTGAAATGGGCTTTTTCACCGTGTGTGTTCTATTCTTACTGGTTTCAAGGCCTCTTGAAGACACTAGTATAAAACCATGTTCATCATCTGACAAATATTTTGAATTCTTTTCTGCTCTTTAGTAATCATTGCATTGTTGCTTATAAAAAGTTTTGCTGAAAATTCACGCAAATACCCTCACAATGTTGTAAGATGCATTTAATTTCCAGAGTCATTGTCACTTTCACAGAGAAAAACAAACCTCTACCTTTTAAACATATAATTGCTACGAAAAAAAAAAAGTCTCCCTTTTCCATCTACCTGTCCCATTCTAGTGTAACTTGCTCTCTCAACAGAAAATAAATACTATCTCCTGAGTTTTCTGTAGTTTTTAATAATTTTAGCCATTAAACATGGCCGATGTTTTGTTTATAACCTCTGAGGAAGCTCATAGTTTAATAAGTGAAATGTGATAGACAATGAAGAAAAATGTTTTGCTGCATGCAGTAGTTTTGATAAATGAATCTTATGACTCTTACGTACTCACATTTTGGTAACAGCAATAAAGGTCCCCCAAGTTTCTAAATTTTGTTGGACATGTTTAAAAATGCTATTGTGCACTACTCTTGTATAATTAAAAAAAAAAACAACAAACAAATACAAACCAAAAAAAAAACCCAAAACAAAAATCAACAAAATGCACCAAAAAAAACCTTTAAAAAATAGTAACTTTCAGCTTTTCCATTTTCAGTTTCAGGTTTTTCCTGTAAACTGATACTGTGTAAAGTTTTTCATGGTTTATATTGCCTCTCAAAACCTTTGGGGTGTCTGCTGCTCCATCTTGTCCAGCATTAGTTAGAATTAAATGAGCTCTAAGGCACATTTGTGTGACATTTTATTTTATACAGGCTTCTTTACCATATATCACTCTATATTTTGAGGTTTTTTCCAGCCGTGCTGAAAAAGTATGATATTTTCATGTTGATGATTCCCTTGTCCTTTTGCCTGGAGTAGAATCACACACAGGCAATGTGAGTGTTTTCTGTTTGAAAGGTTTTAGGGGAAGGGATGAGACTGGGCAGGTGAAAGGGTATATATGTATGTTACATATTAGAAGTGATAAATAGCATACTTTGTGTATGTAGTGAGATGAAGTGAGCTGGTAGTGATTCATTGTTCTTGAGGAAGTTCACTGCAGATTTTGGTGAACAATTTGCCTCCTCCATTTCACCTATCTGATTTTTATTATGAAGTATTATTCTTTTACTCCATCTTTTACTCCAGAGATCTGTCAGCTGCAATGTCAGTGCCGTCTTGTGGAATGCCTTTAAACCTGAGTGGGTATTTGGAATTTGATCCTAACAGTTTTGGAAGCTATATGAAGAATAAAGATTGATTTAATCCCACACCACCCTATGTTTTTTGTGTAGATGTGCCTATGTGTACCCACAACTGTGCTTCAGTGTATGCATAGAAAATGTACACACAATCAAAACCAGGACTGTTTTCCACTGAGATGGGAAAAAGTCTTCTATCCAGTAGAAAATGTCAACCATAGCAACTGTTGTTTCCTGCTGATGAAGTCCCTTGGAGGTGAAAGCAGAGCTCTTCTTAATGCAATCAAATTGTCCATTAGGAATAGAAAAAGTCACATTTTGAAAAGTGCCTTTTAGATGTCTTTACATTGAAGATGGTAGGACGCACAAGTTTGTAGTCATTTAGGGTCTCTAATTTTTTTAGTTTTAATTTATTACTATGGAGATATAGATATATACACCCATTAGTTAGTGTATTATCTAGGCACCTAAGTCCATAAAGTTATATTAAACTCCGTATAGTAGAAGAAAGAAATGGAAGTAGGAAAAGAAAAGGATCAGGAGATGTGAGATTAGTTTGGAATTTCCCAGAAATCGCTTTACTGCCCTGAACAAACTTATTTAATTTTTCTACTTGTGTCTCATTTGTAAAACTGTGTAATCAGTGCCACTTAAAATATCTGAGATACAAATTCAGGTCCTAGTACTATGTGAACAGAAATAAAGTGGTCCTTGCGCTAAACAGTATACCATCTCAACAAGCAGGAAAAAGTAGTTTTAATATTTTCCTGTATTCCAAGTCTGTACTCCTGGCATTGTAAACTGAAGATTGATACATATTCAGGAAATTACTTCAGATGTTCAGAATGTTATTGAGGCTTGAGGAGGATTTTGAACTGGAAGCTTTAAGCGAGAGGGCTTAAGACTTTAACCCTTAAATGTACATAGCAAACCATCAAATTAGAAATATGTTAATCAAAGATCTTTGAGACTAGCACTGGGAAGCAAGATACTTCACAAGCACAAGTACTTGTTCCGCAGCTGAAAGGTACTAATTCAAATTAAAGCTGTCTCTGTTTAGGTGCTCGTAACTGAAATCTGATGAAAGTTTTAACTGATGTCTGACACAGATCTGTGTATTTACTGATTATAACTTGGAAATTGGTAGTCATATCTTAGAGCAAAGTATTGATTCCAAATGTCAGACACGTTCAGTAACTTGTCAGTTCTGAGGATTTTATCAGTATAATCACAATACTTGCATGTTTTCCAAATTGCTTTTCTTTGCCTTTCCTGCTTTTTCATCACAGTGTAACTCACCAAGCGCTGTGAGCATGTTATGGCTATGTGAAATGTAAATGGCAGAAGGTGTTCTGAATAGTTAAGTTGCTCTCAAATTCCAAAAATCTGCAAGTGAACAGCGTAGGTCATGAAACAGTGAGTGGCAACTCATGAGTGAAGCTACTTCATTCTTTTGCATCTGCTGCAGTAAAGAGGAAAAAAAATAAAATTCACTTTGGAGGCATGTTTTTCGTCAACATTTTAAAGTGTCGTTGGAGAGTTCTTTGCCACACAATATCTTCTAAAGCATACGTTTTGTATACAGAACCACTTTGAATACGTGGGTTTTTTTATCCTTATAATTAAGTGTATAAAATACCAATTAACATATAAAAGATAAAATTCCCAGTGGAATCCTCTAGCTAACTCAATTTATGCAGTATTAGGTGGAACCACAAAAAATAAAGTTTTGAAGAAAAAACATTCTTCACAGCTGTCTGCCTTTGTAGGTGTAAAACATTGATATCTATACAAAAGACTGCTCTTCTCAGTGGAGACTGTACAATCAATATGGATACTGAGGGGAAAGGGTCTTAATCAGCAAAAGTAAGATGTCATGAAGTCCGCAAAAACAATCCAAGTAAAGTTTCTGAAGCCAAGTGTAAGTTGCCACTCTTTAGTACTTCTTCATTACCCTTTCATCTTTTCACTTCTGTGAGAAAATTCAAGTTTTGTGTTTGAGTATGAACTTGGATTTTAAAAAGGGTAGAGTAGCACCTCTTGTAATTCTAGCTCATATATTTACTAAGAATATGGTTTGACAGTATACTGTGTATCAGATTATCTGATAATAACTGCCTGAATTAAAATAACTTGATTTTTTTTTTTTCTATTTTTGGGTATTTTTTTTCTATTTTTGTCTTGTCTTTTTACAACGTGTTATTTAGAAGAAGTGGAGTTATACTGGCTAGAGAACCCGGTAATTGTTACCTTCTTGCTCAGTAAAGCCCTGATTAGGATGAATGAGCATGGAAAACAGATACTGAAATACAGTGGATAAAGATAATACTGTGCCACAAGACAAAAGCTTTCTTCATTGTGACCAAATTTTGATATATTTAAAATATTAAGAGGATTGAATGGGTGAATTAAATAATTCTGCTTTTATGCACCATTTACATTTGAAAAGGAGGACTGTGGTAGCATTTAGAAGAGACTTGTCCAGCCTGCTCCAAGTCTCTACAGGAACAGCAGAGAGGAGAATGGACCCACTGGATTTCCTCACAAAAAGTTTGCTTGCCAAGTAATTTTTAGGAAAGCAGCAGGTATACATAAACAAAATTAAATTTGAGAGAGATTTTTTTTTGATGTATTTTGCTTTATAGTCAACTAGCCAAACTAAATGGCTTTTTTGGGGGTAGTTTAATGAATGCTTGGTATATATATACTTCTCTAATAATTTTGAATCTTAATTAACCTGGAACTATTTAGTGCTTTCTTAAAGATGACAAATGATTATTTTTTATATAAAAGCCATATGTAAATTGCATGCTGTTATTGCAGTCTCTCATTGTGAGGCCCATTTTGATTTTTATTTTACAATAAAATTACTTTCAGGTGCATGATACATCAGGAACATTTTTTCTCTCTTGGTATAGCTAATTACTCTCTATTGTATCTGCTATGTTGAACGGCATTCTAAGTAAATGCAATATCTAGGTTGCACTTGATTTTTTTATTTGCAGAAAATACTTGAAGTTGCTATCATACAGCTGCTTGCTATTTGCATCTACAGATTTCTAATAGATTAATAATTGTAATCTGGTGGGGCTGTTTTTTAAATAAACTGCATAAGGTTTTGGTACATACTCTGGACACTTTCAAGAAATAGCAACTGATTAAGTGGATACATATATATTCTAGTGTTCTTTATTTTTCTGACGTGACTTCTAGTTGTTTAGCTTAGATAATATTTCCAAAAATATGTTGTTTTCAGCTGCATACAGAACAGATGTTGCCTTTTTTCTATAGAAGGCATGTAACCTCTGTTTAAAAATTACAGAAATTCCCAGGTGGGAACTTTGTACTTCTGACTCCTTCTGGAAAACTGAGCAAATGTGTAGGTCCCGACCACAGAAGCTTAGAGGAACTTCTAGGCATCAGTGATAGGTCTGTGATATAATCCACTATAGACAATTCTTCTTGTGAAAAATTGCTGTGTGAAAATACTAACTTTTATCAGCAAGACAACAACCTGCAAAGTAGTTGTAGCTTGGCAGTTTTGAGTCAGTTTCATTTGAACTTAGAGTTAAATAATCATAGAACGGTTTGAATTGACCTTAAGGGTCATCTAGTTCCAGTTCCTCTTTCATGGGCAGGGACACCTTCCACTAGACCACGTCGCTCAAAGCCCCATCCAACCTGACCTTGAACAAACACTTCCAGGGATGGGACATCTGCAACTTCTCTGGGCAACCTGTTGCAATGCCTCACCACCCTCATAGTAATTTCTTCCTTTTATCTAATCTAAATCTACCCTCTTTCCATTTAAAGCCATTCCGCCCAGGCTACCTGTCCTTGCTTCCACTCTCTGTAGCCTTCCTTTTTGTGTTTGAGTTTGTCCAGGAGGTCTTTGTTCATCCATGCAGGACTCCTGACACTTTTGCCTAGCTACTACTTTGCTGGAGATGCATTGCTCCTGAGCTTGGAGGAGGTGATCTTTAACTATTAACCAGCTTTCATTGGCCCCTCCTCCCGCTCCCTCCTCCCTGCAGGGCTTTATCCCATGATACTCTGCCAATCAGATCCCTGAAGAGGCCAAAGTCCAGGGTAGAGAGCTTGCTCTGCACCCTCCTTGTTACCCTAAGGATCTTCAACTCCACCGTTTTGTGGTCATTGTAGCCAAGGCTGCCCTTGAGCTCCACGTTCCTGACCATCCCTTCCTTGTTGGTGAGAACAAGGTGCAGCATAGCACCTCACCTTGTTGGCTATCACTTGGATAAGGAAGTTATCATCAACGCATTCCAGGAACCTCCTGGATGGCCTATGCCCTCTGTGTTGTTCTTCCAAGAGATATTGGGGTGGTTGAAGTCCCCCATGAGGACGAGGACTTGTGAACGTGAGGCTGCTCCTCAATTAGACACTTAATTAGAACTTCAATTAGACAGTCATCTTTGTATTATTGTAGAGAGCTGTGCTTCCAGCTTCTATTTTTAAAAGTTTGTTGTGAAGATATTTTAGCACTAATCAGGCATCTAGGTGGAAAGCTACAGCTTTTTGTTCTTCACCATGTGAGATTTGATGCCCTTCAGTCTGCTGTCATTGTACAGGTAATGAAAAAAATAGAAACTCTCTCAGCATCAGAATAGCAGCCTAAGGTTTATTTCTTTAAAGAAAGTATGAAGATGAGCTCAGAATAGCAGAGGGATAGCTCTGTACTTTTACTGAACTTCCAGGTCTTCCTAACCATGATACTGTCACCATGCTCTGCTGTTGACAGGATTCAGGTGCAGTGGGACCGCTTTGCATTTGCATAGTGGAAGCAAGTTTTGCTAACTTTGCATGTTAAGGATAAAGCTGCTTTTACTTGCTTCTAGCCTTGTTTTTTTTCCCTTGTGCTTGACAGCTGAAGTAAGAGAATGACAAAAGAAAGTAGAATTATGCTCAAGTGAAAATACAATACAAATATGACCAACAATAGTCTTAATTTCCATTTTTTAGGTATCTTTAGGATATTATTTGCTTGGGGATATTAAAAAAAAAGTCAGGAAAATCAAAATGCAAGAAGTGTCCATCTATGTAAGATCTGATACTGGTTCCGTAAAAGTAAGTGATGAAAAGGAAACATGTATCGCCAAGATAAAATACCTTTTATGGCACTGAATGTAGTCTGGCAGTCAGGTAATGCAGAAAATTATAAACATGAGTCTTGAACCTAGAAGCTGGTGACACATCATTCGTGGACATATACACCTATCACTCTCCACTGACCAATGCCTGCCTCAATCTTTAGCATGAATTAAGCAGAAAGCTTGAGAATCTAGCATTGCAATGAATTTGACAGACAAGTCTGTCCCTACCACGGTCTTTGTGACAGTAATGCTTAAAAAAAAAAATCATTGCTTTTCTGGTGCTTAATTTGGATGTGAAAACTAGTCTGAAAATTCTCGAGTCGTGCCATGACTTTAACACGAAGGACTGCTGCAGATTTACAGACTGATGCAGTTACTCTCATGGTTTTGTGAATCGATATCATTGTGCAGTTTTCTTGTAAAACAAGTTTGATGGGAAATACAGACTGTGTAAATCATCTTTAAATTGACCAGAGAACACAAGTTTTGTGTTTCTAAAACTATTTTTCGAAGGAGTATAGAGGAGGGAAGAGATTTCAGGTTTGATGAGCGACAATAGATAGAAACTCTAGAACCAGAAAGTGGTAATTTTACCACACATCTTGATGATCTACTTCAGGATCTTCTGGAAAAGGAGAGCAAAAGTCAGGGACTGAAAAGCTCTTGATGTCAGCCATGGCATTACTTTTTTTTTGAAATTACACTAGTCACTTTACTGTTTGCAATATAACAAGCTACTTGGGTATTGTGTAATGCCCATAAAGATATTATGAGTGCTGTTTCTTTTCAGGAGAATTGGGTGAGCTATTTTTCAGAGATAGTGTTAAAACTTGCGTTGTTTTTTTTTTTTTTTTTTTTTTTTTTTTTTTGTCTAGAAGGGTCAGTATGATTAAGCAAGATAAAAATGGCAAACCTCAACAATTTCCAAGCAAAATTACTAATATCAGAATATTCATATTAATTTATTTGTGGCATTAAGTTCTTCACAAAGTGTACTCCTAACTCTATTCTGCCTTTGCTGATTTCTGTTCTATTTTCCTGAGCTCCATTCTCTTTACAGTGTTGCTGGCTCTCTTCAAACAGTTTCCTGCGCACAAGTGAACAAATCCTAAATAATCCATGAAATTGAATAAAAGAATATCTGTACAGGGCCAGGCAAAGCTGTGACTAGCCAGCACCCTGTCACCAGTAGTGGCCAAGCATGTCAGACCATAAGAAAACAGGGCATTACTGTTCTCAAAACTTCTAAAAATACTCACAAAAAACAGCCTCCCAAGGTTGAAATGAATGTAGGCTTCCTGACTTTGTCAAGCATCTCCAGCATGAAATTGAGCAAGTAGCTTAATTTTCTTCATACACAGCTTTTCCCTATCTCTAAAGGCAGTTGGATACCCTTACAAAATGGTTATGAAAATGTAAATAACAGCATTCAAAGTATATTTGCAAATACTGAAAAGATCTCTCAACAGTGAACACAAACTTTGGCTTCAGACTTGTAATGTGGGGCATTTTTCACTCTAAATGATGTACAGTTCAGTATAAAGCAGCTTGAATACGGAAGCTTGGATTTCATCTGTCACCCCTACCGCCACAGTCTCTCTTGGAGCCCTGATTTATTTGTCTTTGCTTTTTAGAAATTCTTTTAAATGTACAAATTTAAATCTGCTGTTTCAAGCAGCATCACAACCAGGACTAGGTTTGGTGGTGATACAATAAAGCAGAACTTAAGTCAGGACAGACTAGGCAAAGCAGAAGCAGCACAGCTGTTAATCTAAGTGTCTGCAAAATAGAAAAATGAATGTTCTTCCTAAAATTAAATACGAGGTAGTGAAATCTTGTAATTGAAAGTTGAGCTTATATAACCGCTCTGTTTATCTCAGATGCAGCTGACATGTTCTAATATAGGCTGGGGAACTTAGAAATGAAGGAGTAAGCAGGAAGCCAGACCAGTGTTGCAGTCAAGACTGAGTTATGTTCTGAACTGGGAACTGGAGGAGATTGCAGATGCAAGTCCCAGAGTGTGTTGCAGAGGTCATAAATTAATTTAGCAAGGGAGTATGCTGATGGAATAGAATACATGGGCTTCATATCAGAGTGTTTGTAGTGCTAATGTGTTCTTAGTCATTGCTGAATTTGGCAGGAAGAAGATAGGGCAGAACCAGCAACACTCTTCGGTCTCTGTGAAATCAAGTGCAGGAGACTTGCCTTTATGAAACAACATTTAACATTTGAATATTTAGTTCTGTGGAGTATCAATGCAGTTAGCGTGGAAGCCTCCAAATTTTTCCTATTAAATTCTTGTAGAAAACATGCATCAACTTGGAATTTAGTTCTGGGGAGAAAAACCTCAGACATTAGGCTGTGGGCTGATGTAATCACCTGAAATACCTTCATTTTGCTCCTGTTTTCAGGTGAGCTGCCACTATTATTTGCCAGGAATCCTAATATGTTAGCATTTTAATGTATTCATATTTACAGAAACCTTGGACAAGTAAGGGGAAAGAGAAATATTCCCTGAAATTGACTTTTTTAGTATCTAGTGCAGCCCATTTTTTATTTAAATAAACATATAAAACATCTTTGTGTGGAAGTAGTGTTTCTGGAGATAATCCAAGCTCGTAGTATGAATAAAAGTGATGATTCTAGTGTTCCTTTCCCATACTGAAAAAAAAAATAAATTCTTTCTTCCATTTTGACCTGCATTAACTGTGTTTCTTTTGTTGAAGTTTAGTTTATATTTAGGCATAAAAATGTATCTGGTGGTGTATCTGTCACTGTGGTCTCTACAGTATGATTATGCGAATGAAATCCATCCTTCAGAAGAACAACTTCTGAAGTTGTTTGCCTCAGAGATATTTTAATGTATAGACAATTAGGCAGCATTAAAATGTTACCTTACAGCATTTTAGATGAGGAAGAACAGTGGAAAGTCAACCACAACCCGTTAGATTTACCGACACTGTTTCTAAGCAAAACTCATTTAATAGGGAAGAGCTTAGTCTCTTTTTTTTTTTTTTTTATTAGATATATTTCTGCTTCTCCAGCAAGATCAGATTTAACATTGTAGAGTCTCCTGATAAAAGCTACCCACAAGCATTCATATATTGAAGAACTTGCAGACTTTAAGTAGAAATAGCCAATGCCATGGACGGCAGGTTTCTTTTCCTGAAGACTGGAGTTGCTGTACTCTATATTCGAAATGATACACACAGGAAAACCTAATGCTCTCTTTTTCATCTGTATTTCTATTTGCTGTTGGTTTGAGTCTTGCAGGTATTGGCTGTTCAGCTCTGTAGGAACCAGATAACTCTGTCTTTTTCAAACACAAGGGTTTTGGTTTTATTCCTTACTTGTGCAGCATAGGTGGAACCATTATAAAGCAAGACGACTGGCTTGTGGGATGACTTTTTTTTTAATCCATGTGTAACTGAGTCACCCACTCTAGTCTGTAGAGTGATTTAGGCACTTTATATTGCAGTAGTTTTCCTCCTCATGTAGGCACTCCGAATCTTTTCCCAGAGGCATCACACTTGTGCATGAATTAAATGCTTGCAGTAAGACATTGTTGGCACCACTCTTTTGTCTTTTAGGAAACTGTACTACTGGTTATTCCCACAAATTTGTACAGCAGAATTTACCAAAGATGAAATGACATCAGTCTTGCTTCTGCAACTCTCTTTTTCTTTTATTTATATATCTTTAAAGTTCGATGATTTGCTGAACTGATTCATGCAAGATAGGAGGGAAATGCTATTTCCCACTTCTACTTTCTTCAGGGGGAGAAAAAAAGAAGTAGTTTCTGTTTTGGAAAAAATTCTGTAATGGTCCCCTGTCATGTGGAAGATGAGCATTTCTGTTGTCTTTGTGTTATGGGTCAGAAAGAGAGGATAAAGGGCAGGGGTTTTGTTGATTGTTTGAGATGGAAATGATGGATTAGTTGTCAAGTTGCTTCTGTTAAATAGAAAATCAAATTTGCCATAGCAGTAATTAGTCTAAAGTGGATATACATAACAAGAGACTCTTCAAAGTGTCTTTACAGAAAGAAGGAAGCTCCTGACGATGATTAAATGACATAGAAATCAATGTGCAGGGAATGAAGCTTTTGCAGAGTGCGGTATAGTAGAACACCTCCCTCTGGTGGTAGGCACTCCATGGTTCCATGTGCTGAATTGCACACTGAACTGGAAACTGCCTGCTGGGGGATGCCTCTTGCACCGCTCCCGAAGAACGAGTAGAATTTTTTAAAAGCATAACGGAATTGCGTATAGGGTTTCCTGCCCCTCTAGCTCTGGGAGCGCTGGGCTGCTTGACCCAGTTTACTCTGAGTTTGTCAGTTAATTAAATTTTTCTGCTTCCCTCCCCTCTTGCTGCTGGAATTGGTTGCGTTTTGCCGCTTTTGCTGGGCTGTAAGGATAGGCTCTAAGGGTGTTTGCACTTTAAACAGGTAATCAGAATAGCATGTACAAAACAGCTAATAGCTCCTAGCAGTCATTCAGCTCTTTCTGAAAATTTATTCATCTTTTAGTTTATTTCTATTTAGCTGTTTGATTTGAATTTTACATGCCCATCCTCCTGTTTCAAAGAAATGCCTGTAATTACTTGTACTTGAAAAGCAATTAGCCACCCTAACTGGAGAAGAAAAGTTGTTAACTGTTCATCTTGTGGTTTATTAATGCCAAGAAACACATGGTTTCTAAGATTGTTCTCTGTAAGTTTGTTTTCTGGGATGAGTTCAATCTATCAGTCTATAGAATCTGAGCCTTTGAAGATGTTATATAATTGTTATTTCTAGCTCTGTTTAGGCATAACAAAGAATGCTTGAAAGAATGCTTTCAAATGCTTATTGAAAGCATATTTTAGTTCCTTGATTTTCATGGCCACTGCACTTCAGAAAGTGTAACAAACTAGCTGATGTGTGAGAATAACATTTTTCATCCTTGTTTTCCTTTCTGTTTAGTAAGCATTTTAAGATTATTTTTCCCGTTGTTCTTTCAGAGCATAACGAAAACTACTCTTCTCCCCCTTACCGAGGTTGAACACGCAAAATAAGTTTTGCTTTTCTTGTATGTCATTAACAGAAGAGCCTGTGAAACCTTGTAAATCTTCACTGAGACCCTAGATGAAAAGTGAAACAGCTGGGGCCTTTCTGTGAGTCAGAGTAAGGCTGAGAAGACTGGGAAGAAGCTCACTCCTTACACTTTACCTTGCTGTTCATTGCTTTGGTGGTAAAACCTAAATAGCGATAAAATACTTCCCTACAGACACACATTTCAAAGTGTTGGGTTGGCTCTGGGGAAATGAGGCCAGGAATTAAAGGTGCCTGCTCTCCTTTCCAGAAACATCTTCAGCTCTGACACTGGGCTGTGCAAGGGAGATTGGGGAAAAGTCTGATAAATAAGTAGTTCTGAGGGATGTTTTGAGAGTTTCGGTAATGGTAGTTACTAAGGTGCCTTAACTGGAGATGAGGGAGAGGGAACTGATGAAGGGTTTGTGGATTAGTACTAGAAAGGTTTCATTTACTGTAGAGATCTTTTGTCCCTTGTGAAAATCCTGACGACTTATAATATAGTCAAATATTGAGAATGGCTGAACTATAAATGTGACTATTATTGACAGAAAATGAGGCAAACGTTCACTATAATTGGAAGCACATAAATTAGACTGGAGGAATTAATTAAAAAGTAATAGACATGCGTTTTGAAAATGGAGTGTTCTCTCTAGATATTAGAAAGGGCATGATAAGGTGACTTAAAAGATAGCTCCTGTACAAGAGAAGCTAATTGAAACATTTCTTTTATTAAAACAATATTAGTTCCTACGTGCTCGGTGAATGAAGTGTCCAGAATAAATATGAATGGTAATTAAATTCTATTTCTATCAGTTAACAGTCCAGTTTTCAAGAGCTCTCATTTCTTACAAAAGCACCTCAAGAAGTTCACTTCATTAGTTTACTTTGTATGACTTGCTGCTTTTGCAAAGTGCTTGGTTTATGGATCACATTCTTCTAATTAAAATGAATGTTTCTCCGCCTTTAGGAGCTTAATTTTTGATGTGTCATCACTCTGTGAATTTAGTTTGAAATGGGACATTCCATATTAATTTGTTTGGTTTCATAAAGGGGTACTAGTACTCAAAGGATTCTAGAGATAACATTTAGGAGAGTGGCTGTGGATTTTTTTGTAGGTTGTGTACTACTCTTAGTCAATTCTAAACTTACACTTTTACTTACACTTACACTTTTTTCTAGAATTGTGTTATTTGTTTTTACATGTTCATGGTACACATTTTCCAGGTCATCTTTTAGAATACATTCTGTAGATCACAGCTGCCTAGACATTTTCACCAGGTTTTTTTTTTTTTTTAACTCTCCTGTATTTATTTCTGTCTATCTCCACTGTTCTATTACCCTCAGATCGTATTAAGGGATTGTTCTCCTTAAGTGCCAAATGGATCCTTCAAATAGCTGCAGCCAGTGAGATTTACAGACTAATTCCATGACCTCTGATCAGTTTACTTTTCCTGGCTGTTGGGTACTGGAGTTTCTTTTCTTGTTTCTTGCTAGAGTTGGTCAAATTATTGTCATTCTTATCTTTTGTAGTGGCAGCATGTAAGAGTCCACAGCAAGCTGCCCACTTGGTTGGTGTTTTACTTGTAGTCCGTTCTGGTAGATATTCTTCCTAATGAATATTGGAAAATAAGCTATTTCTTACAGTCATGATCAAAGAGTGGTCACTTTGTTTTCTACAGTTTGTTTGAAGTTGCTTTTTTCCCATTGGGTTGGATTATTGCTAATGTCCTTTGATATGGATTCAAGAATCCATACAGTCTCGATTAGTTGGGTAATAAATAGTCGTAATTTCCCAGTTCCACTGTCAGATGCAGGTGCTATATAGCTAGCCACTCATTGGTTTTAGGTTTTGCAATGTGATAGTACTTTATGTAGGACTTCCTCACCATACGTGCTCTGTAATGAATTAAAGTAGGAATGCTAACTGCAGACTTGAGGGATTCTCTAACAGAAAGTTTAAAGTGGGTTGTTAAAATAGTAGTTTACTCTTCATAGTTTCAGTACTTTGGATCCTGTGATGACAAGCAATAATATTTATTCTTCTTTATGGTGGTGAGTTTTATAGTATAATGAAATTTTATTTGAAATCATGTAAGTGTGCTACTTTAAGTAACAATAGGAAATATGACATGAGGGTTTTTAAAATGTTATTTACAGGGGTTTTCAGTGACCTTGTTCTTGGTCAGTACTGAAATAGCTACAATAAGCAAATTGTTATTGTCAGGCAGAGCAAGGAGTGTTTGTTCTGTGGGGAAGCTGGTATCAGAGGATACTTGTGTAGATGATAATGAAATTCCTTTTTCATCAATTCAGAATTGTGCAACTATTTTGGAGATGGTGCAATCACGTGCTGTAAAAATAGCAGAATTTTTTCCTGGCAGTCATGTCAAGTGTTACAAGCCTGGTTAATACAGTTACTGCAGATTCTTCTGCTCACTTTTATGCAAAACTGCATTTCTCTTCCTTAAAAAGATGTCTGCATATATATTTGTTACTGATCTGGATCCTAAGTTGAAGGTCATCTGTAATAATGTTATGCTTGTTGTCTTGCTACCCTTTGTTTATTAGTTATTCATTATTTTTCTTCCTGAATAATAGGCAAAATCTGGTAGTCAAATCTGGAGCTTCCTGTGAGCTTTCTGGAAGAATAATTGTGTAGAGCTAGGAGAAAGAAGGCCTATTACAGCATGTTACCTTTAAGCAAGCGGTGTCTTTTTTTTGAGAGAAAAACACCTTAAAACACAATGTCATCAGACTTACTGGAAAGGGGGCAGGGGGTTGGCAGGGGGAGGATGGACAAAAAAATGCTCCACAAAAACCAACACAACCCCAAATAAACGAAACCCGAAAAACTTGATCATGTTAAACATCCCAATAATTTAACCGATATAGCAGTCTTGTTACATAACTTGATACTGGTTCCTCAATGGTAAATACAGGTACTTGCAGCCATATTCTCAGTCTTTTTACCACCCTTGCAGATCTATCTTTTTTTAATGTTCATTTTGGCTTTTTTTTCTAGTATTTTTTCTGCTTGTTTGAAGAGAAAATGAAATGTATATGAAAAGCTCAGAATGTGCAACATGCAGATGACAATATTATTTGAAACTCTTTATTAATAATGTGTTGCCATTTTAAAAAGTATGTCAATCATGAAGTATAACTGAGCATAAAGAACTCATTTCAGTTTTTCTTAATAAATGTGAAGAAAAAATGAGAAGGAAAAAAAAAAAAAGCTGTATTTATGAATAAAAACCCTAGGAGACGAATGGCTTTCTGGTACCACATATGCTCACAATTATAAATAAAGTTCAGTTGTGTAGAAAATAATCTTTCTAATATTTGTGCTGGCTTGTTAATTCTCTCTTTACTTGGTGCTGAAGTGTGAAAGTGATGAGCTCTGCTGAGAGCTCATACAAGAGTATACTGCAATAGTGATTTTGTACTCCAGTCTAATTTTCAATTCATCAGGCTATTGTTGGTATTATTATTTTAGATGTATTAAGAAATAGCTCTTTATATATATGTGTATGTTATCTATTGTTTATTTATTTATAAATATAATTTTCTACAATACTTTTGAACCTGTTTTATGACTTTGGTTGTCTTCTCCTAATACAAATGCTTGTGCAAGTTCTACAGCGCATTCCCCTGAAGGCAGAGTGTCTGTTTATTCTGTCAGTGTACTAATGCATCTTTCTCTCTGTGTGTTATTTAAAAGAAAACAAAACATCGTCTCCCAAGTGGAGTTTTCTTGCCAGTCCATTATTGGAGCTTTAGGTTGCATTCACATATCTACTTAAAGGAAAGGTTTTAACCATTTTACATTAATTTATTATGCAAAATGTAATTACATATGAATGACACTTGAAAGGCCTTCAGTAAGCCATGAACCAGAAAAGTCCAGTGAAGAGTTCTCAATAAATCAGTAAACAAAATCTTTAAGACTTGCAGTACTATTCTATGATCACATATGAACAGTTTTTCCAGGCATGTGAAGAAAAAAATATAAAATGATGCAATAACTTAAAATAAACATTTCACTGTTGCAGTTTTGATGTCACAATATTTGTGTAATTTCCCACAGACTACTTTCAAAACGCATTTTCTTTTAAGCATGGAAATGTTTTCAGGTTAAACTGGAGTAAGGTAAAAGTCTATTGTGTACGTTGGGATACTAATGGACTAGTAGACATTTGGTGTGACACTAACATAAATTTATGCTCTGTAAAAGAAAAAGATGCTCTGGTAAAAAAAAAAAAAAAGTGCAGATTCCACATTTAATGCAGTGTAGAAAGCAAACACTCTCCAAATAACTTTTTTGCTAGTTCACGTTGCTAAGTTATGGAAGCTGTAGGACCAAAGAATAAAGGAGTGTGTAGTATTGCCTATCAACCAAAACAATTACTTTAAAGACTCTAATTTCTTCCTCTTAGCATGCTGTTTTTCTGAAGCCTCTTGCAACATCCATAATTTACTTCCAACTCAAACCCTTCTATGATTTCTTATTAATGAAAACATCTGTTACAGACCAGAGAATAGAAAGTGTTTCTAACCTTGACCATTAAAATAAGCCAGAATGAGAGCTTAAGTTTAAGACCCTTTGAGCGTTTTATACATTTTAGGATTTCTTACACCATAGCATGAATGCAAATAAGAAGCAACTCTGGCTTAGCATTAAGTAATTTCACGTAATATTTTGACGTGCTTGTCTTTTTCAGAATAAAATGCTTTATGACATGCTGATATTGCTAATATTTGCCTTACCTCAAGTTTCAACTGACTGTAATCACAGAAGTTACTTATAGAAGCTGAATGGTTGTTCCCTGCTTAGTGACAGACCCCTTACAGTTAAGCAAGCATAAGTTGAGGACTCAATATTCCCTTATATGATTTGTTGGATATTGATGGCTAAAGTAAACTAAATACTGGAATTGGGAATGTCTGGGGTTTTTGTGGGGTTGTTGTTTTTTTTTTTTGTTTGGTTGGGTTTTTTGTGTGTGTGTGTGTGTGTGTCACAGACTAAGGAGTATTTTTGGTGATGGAAGAGGTTGGATGTTCTAAATATTTATTAGTTTGATCTTGAGGTAGTGGGTGTAATTAACATATTGGGAAGATGGACTTTGGGTTGCTTACCCCAACCTAGCAACAGCAACTGGACAAATGTATGAGGGAGTCTTAGTCCTGTGCAGATGATGTTATTTTGTGTGAAATAGACAAAAGATTTGTCTTGCAAAAGAACCTGTCTTCTGAAGTCTGGAAACAAATCTAACTTCTTACAAATATTTAGTGTAAAACAAAGGTATCATGCCTATATATGCACATAGTCATTGTTTTGTTTCCAAAGAAATCCTAAGTAGCAAAACAAAAATAATACTCTTGCTATTAACATCCAGTGCATGAGAGCTGTGCCTGAGGTTTTCTACCCCTGCTCAGCTATTTGAGATGCTGAGTACAACCCTTTAACTCAACAAAGCAAAAGGATTTTGGAGCTAGAAGACTGGCAGCATTGCTGCTTATTACTAGCAGCTTTTCTACCATGCAGTAAGTTTATTGGATGTATTTCATGCATTTTCTTAATAGATCTTTCCTTCTGTTACTCCTCCATGCAGGAGATGGCTAATTTTCACATCTTATTTTGCTGCTGACTCCACCTTGTAACTGACACCTGGATGTCTTGCACTTAAAAAAAAAAAAAAAAAAAAAAAAAAAACCACCACCAAAAAAGCCTGAAACCTGAAGGCAGTGGAGAAAAGGGGACAATGTTGAGAAGAAAAATAAATAAAACATATTTTCTGACACATGGAGAAAGTTTGTTTCCTAAACCTGTGTACCAGTTGAAGCTTCTTTAAAAAGTTCCAAAGTTGCATTTCATTCACTAGGCAAGGGGAACGTGGTTTTGATGGATTTCTGATCAGTCATTGTGCTTTTTGGCACAGATTTTGCTAGCATAGTGAAAGTCTCAGTAAAAATGAAGGAAAACATTAATTTGAATGAAAATGTTTTGCATGCATCTCTAGTTAAACAGAATCTTCTGGAAACTATAGTTAATGTCTTGCCAACTCTTGTTCTGTTTTTCCCTCATTGAGACTATTAGGAGACGTCATTGTTCTGTCAACAGAATTACATTCTGATTTTAATCAGAATAAAGGCTCCCCTTCAAAACTTGCCAGAGTCTTGCCTGTATTGTGTGTGTATTTTTGTTCTGTTTTATTTGTTAAGCAGTTAGGGCTTAACTGGATTTATTCAGACACAGCTTTCCTATAATTGTTGCCAGCTTTTATTGTGCTTGGAGGGAGATCAAGGTGATCTGCAAGTTATTTGTGTTAATGAGAGTCCTGGTTAACAGAAGCCAAATGGCACCCACTGATACACAGAAGAAAGATAATACAGCCCATCCAGGATGTCCTTAGATATGTATTTGTACCACGTACATAATGGACCACATATCATAAAGCAATGTTTCAGAAATCTGTTGATAATTTAGGTCAAATTTATTATATAAACCATGTTAAGGGAATAGGTCATGTATTGCTGTTGACACCACATTATAAGGCGACTTAATAATTTGCCACGGTGGAAGTAAGCAGTGCAACTTTAGCTACAGTTAGTATGTCTCGGGCGCTTGAGATCAGCCTTCTCAACATGTTCTTCAAGTGTTCTTGTCTGCAGTGAAAAAGTGGTTAAAGGGGGGGGGCGGAGACGTTCTCAAGTTTCACACAACTGCACAGGCTAAGACTTTTTTGAAAGTTAATTGATTTGCAGTCTGAGTAAAAGTTGGTTCTGAACCACAAGGATTCATGAAAGCACAGAGTATTTAGCAGTCATGGTGGGTTTCACTGCTTGTGAGAGCTCTGAACTGTTTCTCTAGTAAGCTTGTTGGGAAATGCTGTCGCTCAGTGACCATTTTTGACATCCTTTTATGCTCTCTTTGAAGTTGGAGAATTTATCAACAGGTTGCACAAGTGAATCGTTTTTCAGGAGGAAAAAAGAAAGGTACCTCGGTCAGTGTGCTCCTAAACTTGTAGCTTTGGCAGGCACAGTGTAGCGCTAGTACTTACCATGCTACCATTGAAGGACTCTCAGGACTTGTATTATATAGACTATTTTGTAAAAAAGTTTTCCATTTCTCTGTAAATGCCTTTCGTGCATGACACTGAGCTAGTGCAGCCTCAGTAAAGTATTTGGAGCTACCTAGCAAAAAAAAACCCCAGAAAACAAAAAACCACCAAAAAACGATCAACCACTGAGAATTTTTAATTTGCTGAATTTTAATTTATTTCATAGTATCTATTGCTGTTCTGTAACTGTACTTTTAATGCATTTTATAGATTGCTCACAGTGTATAATATTGAGTGCAACCATTATTTTTACTCTGCTCCTTGAAGATGGAGTTGCTCCCATTTCTGATACATGCACACAACATAGCTTTACTTCTGTGCTCTGCCTTGGATGCAATTTTGCCTAAAACACTTACAGTCTTTGTAGCCATCTTGTATTTGCAGGCAACATTTGAGATTTTCATTTGTTTTCTATATTAGTTATTTATAGACTGGTTCCCAAAACGTCTCCACCTGCGGGCTCCCTTCTGTCAGGACTCTGGTGTCTGTAGAGGCGTGAAGAGTTGGGTATCTTCTGGGGTGGTGGCTGCAGTTCTAGTTGCTGCAGCTGTCTGAAGCTTTCTTGATTGCACAAACACACTGGAGCCCAGCTTGTGTGAAACTTTGTTGATAACTAGCGAGGCCTCAGTAGGACATCTTCCTGGCTCCAGTAACTCATCCCTGACAAAGAGCATCCCACTGGTTTTTGAGCTGTATTGTACAGGTGGACGATTTCCTGTCTGCCTCTTCCTCCTCTCTGGCTTTGAGCTTGTTCCTCTCCAAACTGGACTTCTGGCTGAGTCTTCCACAGCAGAAATGACAGCTTAATCTCTGTGACAAATCATTCAAATCCTAACTTAGCATTTAGGGACTGTTTGACTGTAGTACTTCCTACAGTCAATCCCAGTGAGTCATGTTTGCAACCTGTGTATCTAACACATCATCATCTGCGTGTATTTATGAACTGCTCTGTTTTCCTCTCTGTCATGACATAATACTGATCTATGTATGTGTTTGCATAATGAATAAATTCTGCCTTTGTATATCATTGTTTAAAAAGATGTGTTTAGGAATACCAAGAGGTGGTACGCTTAATCTTCAGCTGTCTCTTTGCAAGGAAGAGGTGCCTTTACATTGTGAGTGGTACTGGATTTTAAGCAAACGAAAATCCACTTTGCTGGGAGGGGCATTCTCCGGGCGTATCCAGTGGCAGAGCTGTGCTCGACTGAAATCCAGTAGTGTAGCTGGTAGGAACTGAGACTGATGTTGCAATTAATCAGATATCAGGACTGTGGGTTTGGGAAAGCCCTTGAGGGAGGATTTGCTTAAAAAGGAAGAATATTTCTACTCAAACCTGAATTTGGTTTAGAGGCAAGGTAAGCTTGAGGATAGCATCTATCAAAGATGTGGGATTTAGACTATGGGGGCAGTTTGGAGACTTAGCATGACTTGACATCTGCTGACCAAAAAGAAAACAAAAGGAAAACTTTGAAGTCAAATCATTTGACCATACGTAAATATATTGTAGTGATTTACCTCCCATATCTAACTCTATGGTTGTAGATCAATGAGCAACTTTTAATACCAATGTTGGAGTAAGTGAAGGAAAGAGGAAAAAGGTAAAAAAAACCTCGCGGACACACACCCCACAGACCAAACCCTCATCAAAGGAGTGATGCAAATCCCTCACCAGTTCCTCCATGCTAACCTGGAACCATAGCTGTCTACACTAGCTTCACCAAAACTGTTAAAAGTGGGATTTTATAAAACAGTAGTGAGAAGTATTGTTTTTAGAGAAGTGTAACATTTCCTTAGACTTGTATTACATGCCTTAATTCTTCCCTCCTTGGGTGTTTGCTCCTGTATGCTTTTGTACATGCTTTGTGTCAACTATTTTTAAAATGATGCTATGTGCTGTATACTGATATACACAGTGGTAAGCTTTGGATGCTCTTGAACAGCTATGGAAACAAGAACTTTGTATAGTTCTGAAATTTTGTTTTTCAACAACAAGTCACTTTTAAGATACTTTAAATGTGAAAGAAAAACTTGAAGGCTACTCTAATTTCATGTTGTATGAGATATACAAGTGATCAGAATGATGATACCTCTGGCAGCGTTTTGGGGTTATTTTTGTTATGCTCAAGTTTTTCACGTAGCATTGGATGATTAGATTGACCAAGTGAGATGACGTATGAAATCTTGGTTTTGATAGATTTCCAGAAGAAGCAGCCAGATGATGACTCTACTCCCAGCACAAGCAACAGCCAGTCAGATTTGTTCTCTGGAGAAACGAACAGTGACAACAGCAATACCTCTCTAACCACGCAGTCTGCTAACTCCAACCAGCAACTTTTGACAGAACTGAATGTAACTTCACCGAGCAAAGAGGAATGTAAGTGCACAAGTCCTAAGTGACAGCAAAGGAAGCATAAACGTTTTGTTTTGATCTCAGGTTTATGTTTTACTGACTCCTTTTGGACGTGGATGCCTTGACTTTTGGGGCAAAGGGAAAGGTTAGAAGTTACTCACAAAATAGACATTGATGGCTTTAACTGAAGAACAAGTTAAAAGAGGTCACAGCAGTTTCTGGGTAACTTTACAGCTGTTTGAACTGCAGTGTACAATTGAATTACAATTTTAAGGCAGTCTTGTTTTGAAAAACTTTTTCTTGTAGTGGTGGTAAATTAATATATATATTCTAGGATAAACACCTTTCTTCTTTATTGAACTCTGTAAGGCAAAAATTCTCCCTGAAGGTAAGATAAGATGCTAAAGATTAGCAAACACAGTGAGATAAAGTATCTTCTAAGACTCTCTATATATTCAGTGTCTAGTATATGGAGTTTTCAAATCTGTGTTCTACAACTTAAGCTCAACTGTATATTTTGTAGTTTCATTTTCCTTTTGCATTATTTTGAAAGATACTTTATGCAGAGAATCCTTCTTGAGCTGAGTTTGCTTGTGCCTCTTTGCTGGTAAATAGACATACACATTGCAAGAGAAACACTCATTTTTTTAGTAGGGAATTTGCTGGAGGTGCTCTGGCTCTTTAAAAATTGAGACAACTGCTGGACATAATGCTGACAAAGCACTAGGACTGAAATATCTTTCATATGCTACACTTGTTTTCAGTTGTGTTGACTATTTGCATAGGATAGTTTTGTTGAGTTACTAGTATTCTGTTTACAGGTATGTAGACTTTGCATATCTATTCTTTTTACTTCTGCAGATTGACTGGGCAAAGCACAAAGTGTCATTTGGGAATTGTGGTAGTTTATTAAACCGAAATAACATTTTAAAACTAAATTATTGTTTTCTATCTGTATATGAGAATACTGTGAAAAATACAGCAGGGTTCAAATGTGAATGTTCTGATATCAGCTCTTAAAATAAGAGTGATCTTGCCCTGTAACTCTTGTTTCTCCTTCATATACACAGTTGCTGCTGACCACCCATCATCTCTTCCTTCTGTCCAGCGCTTCTTCAAGGGAAACCTTGTAAAAACAAGGCCTTAAAACAACTTTCCTAGAGAATTCTGCAGAGCATTCTTGAACAACACATTTGGGCCTTCACAGGGCAGGGGGCTTCAGCACCTCTGCTGGTTATTAGCCAGAATCTACTATTTGGTGTTAGAGGATGCTTCACCAGTGCTTACTGTGTCAGATTTTCCAAAAACTTGTTCTGTTAGGAATTAAATTGTGTTACAAAAAAGTGTTTCTGTTGTGGCTGAGAAGATCTTGAGGGTAAGTAGGAAGGTGATTACAGGGATGGGAAAAAGGGAATGAAATTAAATAGTGTCCTTCATCCTGAATTGCAGTAAGCTTGTGAACATACACTGAAGGTGATAGATACTAGGCAGCACAGCCTGCAGAGCATTTGAAAATATTACCTATAAAAAAAATTCTTTATGACTGCCTGCTGGGGTGATTTTAAGTTAAATACAGTGGAGAAATTTATTTACAGCTTGAGCTCTCTCTGTCTTCTCTCACATCCCCACTAACTCTTTAATGAAGCTTAATATCATTTATCAGAAGTAATTATACACAGATGGAGCTTTTCTGATGCATAATAGCCTCAGCATGGAAGATTCTTTCCCGAAATGAAGAATGCCCAAACTTTAAATGTCTTTTTGATTTTAATTTGAGGATGTCTTTTTCTGTGCAATATTTATTTATTTTGTGCAAGTTCTTTAAAGCGTGTACTGCTGTCATTACAGCTGTGTTGTTCAAAGACTGATATTTTGTAGTGCTATGTGATGATGTACAGCTGTGTGCTGTTCTGAATAGAACTGTGGTAATCCACCAGAAATCAATGTATGGGAGGATCATTATGGTAATCCCTGTCAAAGTGTGGAAAGATTGGAGTACTTGGGAAGGATTCTCATGGTGCCTTCCATTCCCCCCCTTTCCTTTCAAGCTTTTGAGAAGTGTCTCACATCAAGACATTTGCTGTAGTACTTCAGTCCGTAAAGAGACAGGGTAAAGAGATTGAGCAGAATTGCAGCAAGTCATTTAGGCAATTAACAAATTCCATTCATGTTACGGCAACTGAAGAGAACCATAGAAATCTCATGTGGTAAGATTCGTATTCTGTGTCAGAGAAAGTGAAGGGGCTTTTTGTACTTGTTTTCAAGTAGCCGTTTCCTTTTCTTAATACAGAATGAATGATATAGAAGAAAAGTTCCTTGGACTGGATTGTGCAGGAGTTCAGTTTGACAATATGTAGTTATTTCAGCCTTTTTTTTTTTTTTTTTTTTTTTTTTAAAAAAAAAAAAAAAAAAAAAATCTGCTTATTAAGGAAGGTTCTATGTATTTTGGTAAAGAAAAGGTCACACTGCACATAAAATAATTTTGCTTAGTTTCAGACCTTTATTGCTTTCTTTGGGGCTGTCACATTATTTTTCTGTCACTGTATGAGTAGAGCTAAAGCTGACACTGTGCAGGTTTAAAACTAACTCTGTTGTTACGTGACAGGAAAAAATGTCTAAGTGAACAACTTCGACTCTGGCAGCTGGATCAGATTTGATATTTCAGTAGTTCTTGGCTTCAGTTGACATTTTCAGTTTTACTTTAATTATCTGCTTAACTCTTCCAGGCCTCCTTGAATTAGCAAGAAGCACAACTGAAAAAGGACAAAAGGAATATCTGATGTTTCTAGAACATTTAAATGCTCTACATTTCTACATTGAAGACTTTACAAAAAGATAGACAAACATCTGAGATATTGCTGTAAATGTCAAAAAATACATTGATTTCAGCCCAGAAAAGTGATAATCACTGACCACACCTTGCCTCTGTGTTTGCTGAATTTTAGATGTCTAAGTAGGAATTTTTCAGGATTGAATGCCTGTAAATTTTGGCTAGTTTATTGTATACCCTCCAGAATTTGAACCGTTGCATGTCAAGCAAGTATTTAAAACATTATTAGTTTATCTCAAACACTTAAATTTGCAAGACAAGTTTGAAGAATGCTTTAAAGCATTTTTTATTTAATTAAGCATTTGCATATGCTGCAAGTGCTGAAATACCCCTGATAATAAACTTAGTTTGGTGAAGTTACTTTATGTTCCTAAAGCAGATGCACCAAGCTTCTGTAAAACAGCTCTGGCAGAAAGGTGAGAGATCTTTTTTTTTCTACTGCACCTATTGGATGCTTATACTCTGAATTTCATGGCTTGTTGAAGCATGATTGTGTAAAAAGCCATATAGGCTATAGTACTAGAAAAACAATGACATTTTTTCTGTCTTTGGAATAATAATTTTTAAAAATTATGTTAGTTTTTTCAACAAAACCTTATGGGAAAATGGATAAACAAGCGTATCTTTTCTTTCTTTTTTTTTTTTTTTGTTGATTAACTCTCTCTGATACTGTGAAAAAGGTTTCTACCAATTTATAACGAATTCAGTTTCTGCATTTTGCCTTTGTCAGCAGAGTCAGAGACTGCAGCTTTCCTGTGTATGCTCTGAAAATACTTCATATTTTGAATTATTATTGTGATATACTTAATTGTATTTTTTTGCCTTTTAAATAAGGACAGTGATTTCTAAAATGACCATTGCTCTTGTATGCTGTGTATTGTATATTTTTCTAAATGCCTTGGCTTTGAGAATTCAGTCGCTCATTGCAGTAGGAGTCAGTTTTGTACATCCTTTCATTTTTTTTTCTAATTCTGACTGTGGGTAACTTTGCTTTCTGGCTCATCTTGGCTGAAAGTTATGTGCATACCCACTTCTATAAAGTATTAAATGTGTAAACAAAACAAGCTAGCTCTCTGTTTTTGTCTTGCTTGTCACAGATGGTTGTAGAAAAGAATTTGCTTTTTTGCTAACTGATTTATTCTGATACTGATTTGTAGGTTTTTCTCTGATCCAGAGGAATGCAGTAACTGTTAAAATTATATTGAGCTACAAAACTAGCCTGCATGGCCCACATGATTTAATATTGTGATTAAACTTGTATCCAAACATAACTGAGAAAGCTGCAGCTAGGTAATGATTATGATGAATAATTCTAATTTTCCTTATCAACTCGGAAGATTGTCATGTGTTTGTTCTTGTGTTCTTCTTCACACTCAATTTTGTGTGCCTTGTATCAGAGCAAGAGGGGACACACCTCTAATATGGAATATACATCTGGCTGTTTTTTGATATTACAGTCATCTTTGGATTTCTGTGCCACAGAATAAGAACTAGCTGTTTTCTCAGGCCCATTCTTTCATTGAGTTAGGTAATAGTAAAAGGTGTTTTACATCTTAGGGTATTCATTTTTTAGGCTTGTTTTCATTAGATGTGAAGTACAAATAGCCTTTTGGTGATGTTTTTAATGTTAAAATTAACAATAATTCAGTTTTTCATTTGGATAATCATCAAACCTGGATTTTCGTGAATATTCATCACAAAATACATTGGTTTTGGTTTTTAAATATCAATGCAAACACTTTTTCTCTGGGAATTTCCAAGAATGCTTTCAAATATGAAACCATACTGAGTTGTGGGCTATTTGGGTTGTCTTTTGAGAAATGCCACTAGTGTTAGGTGCCAGTACAGAACACACAGGCAGTTAGAAATTTGAACAAAACAGTGTCTGGTAGCAGTGTCGCCTTCGTCATCATTTCATGGTGCGAGGATCTGTCTGTAAGCTTCAATTTAATCCCTATGGTCTCCGTTTCATTTAAAGAACATTTCTAGTTCTTCTAACATCTTAAGCAAACATTTGGTAAGTAGATTTATGAAATGAACCCTTCTTTCCACGTCTGTGGCATGATAATTTTGAAACATAATGAAGACTAGCAGAGTAGTACCACTGTTAATTGCTCCCTCTGATTTATAGTCGCTTCACACTGCAGAGTAGACAGTGTATCCTGGGGTCCCATTTATTAAAGTGAAAGGACCCCATGGAACATGAAACAGAAACACAGTCACGTAAGAAAAATGTGGGTTAGAGCTGCACAGCTATCAAGGTTACATAAAAATTACTTATAAAAATATAATGTAACTGCCAGTTTCAAAAGCACATTTTTATACTTCAGCTTACACCTGTAAAGTAGGAAAGTATCATGTGTGTTTTACAAATGAGGAAACTGAGGAAAAGCAGGTAATGGAGTGAGATAATAGCAGGGAAGAAAGTGGAATCTGAATCCTGTCTCTCTTCATTATAGTTGTTAAATTTACCAGCTGTTCAGCAGCAGCAAAGCAGTCCACGTTTCACTTCCTTCTACAAAAGATGCATATAGATAAAAATCCATAAAAGTAAATAATGGCAGATTTGTACAGCTAGAATTTAAAAAGTAAGTGTTAGTATGGGATGCAATCCTCTTATCTGTTTAGTAATGGCATAACTTAAATTATCATGCAGCTTACCCATTCTGCAGTAGACAAGCAGTTCTTAAGTGCTGTAAAGTTCTTCTGCTTTTTTTTCCTTAAAGAGAGGATATTCTGTCTGTGCAGACTGAATTTAGAGATTTATGTTCCTGTTTGTTTATGCATTGGTGTTTGTAATCAATTGCTGTTTTCAAACTCAGTTGTGTAGAGTCATTAGATGATGTCTGTACCAATTCAGGAAATGCACAACTTGTACTGGTTTGGACAGGTTTCCAAAGGTGGGTTCTTTCCTATCTGGCAAATAGCAATGAAATTCTCCCTTGTCCTGACTACAACACTGCTGTCCGAGGAAATTCAGCTCTTATTTATTACCCTTTTCCAGCCCGTTGCACGCAGGGAGTCGGTGTGCCTTTTCTGGGAAGGAACCATCACAGTATCGAAAGCTCGCGGCAACATTCGGACATCCTTATGTCACTCTGATCAAGTGTGATTGAACTTCAGGCTCCTTTAGTTATTTTTCATGATTGTTTGTTACCTGACTTGCAGTTTTTGTGTTACCTGTAATTGTTTCAGTGTATTATTGTAATCTTACGCTTTGTACTCTTGTGCAAGCTTGGTTTCATTCCATTCTGCATCTCTTCCTCTGCTCAGTAAGTGCTTCCGTGTGCTGTTCAAATACACCTGACACATGTACTCTGGATTCAAACTTCCTCAAACAGCAAAAAGAGGAGGCTTCCCTAGTATTTAACCTTTTCCTGCCCAGGAAGTTCTGACTGAGTGGAGTCCCTTCACTTTACAAAGATTTCAGGAAGGGGAAACAAGAAGTTACCCTGACTCAGGGGATATCCTGCAGGACAGGTGGTACTTGGCAATTGTAACCAGCTTTCAGGAAGGGACATGTACAATGCAGAAAGGCATTCTAGAAGTCAATTTAAACATATAGAAATTATAATAGTCTATAATAGTAAACAACAGTAATATTAACATATGTAGAAATATAAGTAATGCATAAAATTTTACTACTTTAGAGAGTTAGCAGAGAAACTGGTTTTGAACCTGTTTTTCCAAATTGATATATTTGGAGTACAGTTAACAGTAAGTTACAGAAGGCTAGGGGTATCAGAAGCCAAAAACATAGCAGCTACATTAACAAGACCTTTTGTTTTAATATGTGATAATGGTTGAGTTAAAGGATTTTGTTTTGTCCTCTATTAATTCTTTGTTTGAATTTGCAAACTCAGTGGTTCTCACAATTTTCTGAATTTCTTCAGTGGCTTTCAGTATTTTTGCATTTTTAATCATCTTATTTTGGGATTGCATTATTGCTAGGCAGTGTCTGCTTTTGTTTGGAAGAGAAGTTGCACATGCCAGAAACCATACACTAGAAAAAACCAGGAACAGAAGCTATTGTTTAATCTGTTAATTGAATATAGACTAGAAAGATATGTTTATTCTTCTGTTTTCGTCTCTTGTTTGCGCTGAGAAAAAATAGCAATCTGCAACCCTGTGGGTTATGTTAGAAGCTAGACATGTGTGGCCTTTCACTGAAGTGTTTTATGTACCGCAGTTAAATTCCCTTGAAACACTTATTTTGGGGGGAATGAAGGTGCAGATATATCCTGAATTATGCTAAGTAATAAGCTTACCTTTGTATATAGCCAAGAAGGACTGGTGTTCTACTGTTACCTGACTTCCCTTTTCTTTCATGAGGAATTTTTATCAAAGCTGTGGGAAATAGACTGCCTTGTTTCAAACAACAGCTAATACAAGCATCTTTGTTATGTATACCGGAAGATTTGACATAATTACTTCCACCTAGACTTGCGCACGGTCAGGCCCATACTACATAGTGTTGAATTATGCATGACATTTTTAATGGTGGAGCAAAAACAGTAGCAGAAGGAAGTGCTTCGAAGGACATGCCACCTTCGCCAGTTATTAGGCACTGGTGTACGTGCCTGCAAATCCCAAGATATTCTTTGTTGAAACTCTGGTACTGTGCTGTACAAATTAAAGCTATATGAAAGTAATACCTAATGAAGGAAGATTAAATAAAAGAAAGACTCTGACACAGGGAAGTGTAGAATACATACCAACTTATTGTACTTAAGAGAGTGAGAAATAAAGATTTTATATTTAGTCAGATACTGAAAGCATCAACTAGTGTAAATATTTACTGTAAATAATTACAAGGATTAGTTTTATTTGATAGTCCACAGTGATGATGCCTGTCAATGTCTATTCAGTGAAAACTGGGAGAATGTAACTAAAATTATTTAAAGAGGAGCTGCTGCATCTTAAGAGGCAGCTGTGATCTAAAGTCAGTTTAATGGAATTCCATACCCTGGTTTACCCAAAGTCTATTTTGAAACCAGATACTATATACTTGGTCTTTGAAAGTTGAGACTGATATAACAGACCTGCTGTGTAATTTTTTGAATATCTGAAAGATTGCAATGGAAAACTTGGTAAAGGTTCTGTTGCAGTATTGCAAGTCACCAAACCCTAGACTAGCCATTTTTGAGCCTTTTACAATAGTATTGCTAACACAGATCAAGCTGATATTTTACTTTTTTTTATATTCTAGCCTAGAAAAAGAGATGTAAAAAATGATTTCAGCTTACTTGACCATTTCTGGCTGTTGCAAAGCAGCTGTTGCTTCCCAGGAATGTCAGGCATGGAGCAGGCACCAACATGGTGATACCATGATGCTTGATTCATCCATCTGGGATGCTTTCCTGTTGGCCAGGGAAGGCACCCAGCCCACGCCTCCCAGTCCTTCTCACTGCAAAGGCAAGGTTGGCTCTTCTCATATGCAGGCTTGACTGCAGAGAGATCCCCACTGGTCCCCTCCACTTACCTGTGGAGTTCAGCCATTTCTCACCAACTCCCTGCTGACCAGCCTGTCGAATCCAGCTGTCTGTCACAGCACTGTCTACAACTTCTGCCAGCTTGCGGATGCTGTTGCCTGTCACGCGTGGCCATTTCCTAGGTCACGTTCAGTAGTGTCCTATCTCCTGTTCACTTTGGTTAAGCTCAGGCCAGACCTCAGTGTTGCCTTTGTAACAACCCCTTTAAAGATTACCTGTTGCACAGTTATGAAATGTGTACGTTACCAGAGGGACTTTTGGAGTAAGTTTATTAGTTCTTCTTTGGAAAACTGAAAGTGTGTAAAACTTGTGAGATCTTTGTTCCCAAGTGCATTTCATTTAAATCAAATGCACCAAACTAATTTCCTCACATCTTTCCCTCCCAATTGCAGAAATTTCATACTACCAGGGCAGACTTGTAAATACTTGAAAAGATAAAAACATTGCCAGAGCCACAGTGCTGCTTTCCAGATATGCAAAGACTGGGGAACAAAAAAGGAGGGGGGAAAAAAGTATTTTTCAGGGCATAAAGACTTATCTTAAAGTTATCCTGTCATACTAAGCTCTGTAGTATTGCCAGCATAGTACTACTATATCACCAGCAGTCCAGTGCCAACTTGATTATTGGTATTTTGATAGCCAAACTCTAGTAGACCTAACTTAATTTCAGGCTTTCTAGCATCATGCAATTTATAATACCCAATTATCGAAGCTATGATGTGTTACTGCCACTGATAGTGCTACTGTCCATTTGTCTTGGGTTCAATATATGGAGTTTATTTTTATTTCTTTCTTTATTTTTACTGCAAGTTGCTGAGTACACTCAATTGGTTATTATTTTAACAAGATCTCTGGAGAACTCTTCAACCATGATGCATGTTAAGAAAAAAGGCAAAAAGCAATTTACTACCAACAAGATACCAGATGAGTGGGCAAGAGTCCAGAGTTCAATAAAAAAAAACTTAAACACGGAAAGAGTTTGTTAGCATATGCTTGTGCTACACTTTGAAAACATAATGAGAACAAAATAACAGGCAAAGTCATTATCTCACTGGAGTCAGTGATGAGGTTTCTGTTGACATCAAGGAAGTGATCGCTTCGTACCTTGGGTTACTCGTGGGTTAGTTAGGTGCACTTCTAGTTTTGTTCCAACATAAACAGTGCCTTTGTCAACGCTGGAAAAATTGCAGTTACAATGTGTATTTTCCTAAAACTGCCTCTTGAAATATTTATAAAGTATAACTCGTCTTTTTGTCCCAACTTCTCGTTTATTTTTTCAGCACAAGACATATTTGGATTTGACTGGGAAAGAAACACTGAGAATAGTAGACTACTTCCATATGTGCTCTCCAAAGACGAGTGCTCCTCAGCACTTTATATTCCTAAGTATAATCTTGATGTGGTTGTAAATGTTAAATATAGGTGGTATTTTGAGACATATGATCTTCTCTGTTTCCAGGTGGGCCATGCACAGGTACAGCTCATGCCTCGTTAACCACACCAACCAAAAGATCTTGCGACACAGGTATGTGTTTTGTGGGGGTCAAGGAATTAGGTTTTGCTTGATATGTAGCTATATGGTTGTAGTTTAGTAGTCAAGGGTAGTAACTATATCTGGCAAATGACAAATGAAAATAAATGTTGTTGCTTTGCTGTCAGAAATGTATATATATAAAAAGATTTGTATGGCAGATAATCATCTCAGAGTCCTGTTAAACATAATTCCATCAATAAGTATGTTTTCAGTACATCTTTGTAAATGTAAGACATATAGGACTAATCGGTTTCAGTCCAGTGATTGTGATAGTGTTCTGGAAATCCCCTCTGTAAATCCAAAAGATTGAGTACAAAACTGTTTGGAGTATATTGACTTTACTTTCCCTGATTGAAGATGCAGTATAGACAGCCGATGTTTGCATTGGGACTAAATTTTACCTGCTTTGGGTCCTTTTGATGACTTTATTCCTACACGGAGGATACAGATGGATAATCTCTCACAGAACTACTGTTAGTAATGACATGTTAGGTCATTGCCAGACTGAGGTTGCTGCTTCTGCAGCAAATCTGTCACAAAGAACCATGTGAGCACTCACTCAGGCAGGCAGCCAAGTTACCCACATTGACTCAGATCTTTTTCAGACTTTGGTTTTGCATGGATCAAGGAGAGCTCATATGATCCTTTCCACCAGCACCACTGTGGGAGGCCATAACCTCCTGTGGAGAGGCAGTGGCAGGCATCTAGGTAGTGGTAATGTTCTAGCATTCTGTTTTTCCAAAATAATATTTGCCTATATTTGCATTTAGGTACCAAATAAGCTGTATTGAGTATGCAGAAAGGAAGGGTATTCCTGTTTGATTAAGGGCTCATATTCTTTCAGGAGTTCAAGGTGAATTTCCTTTGAAGTCATTCTTTCAAAAAGTGTTTCAAGTTACTGTATGTTTAGCTGAACTGAAGTTATTCCATATATACATGTTGTTAGTTTGCAGCAAATTTGTGATGATGCAAGTTGGTCTGGTACGCAGTGGAGGAAGGTTAAAGAGAAGGTACATTACCTTGCACTTGGTGCAGGTGCAGACCTCTGAAGTAATGTATGATAATCTATGACAAAGCTGTGAGTATTGTTTGCCAAAGAACAAGTTTGACACTGGAAGATACTGGATCCAACTTCTCCAGAACAGGAAGACTCTGGATTTTTCTTTTCTACATAGCTATGGAGGTGACAAGATGGAACATTTGTCACTGCAGCCCATGCAAACTCATCTGCTTTGCTCGTGGTATTACTAAATTGTATTTTCTTTATATGTTAGATGTTGTAATGTTTTCGTTGCAGAGTAATTTAAAAGCTTTCGATGATGCTATAGATACTGAAAACTGAGTGTACTATACAGATATTATTAAAAATGTGCTTGTGATTAGCAAAAAGTAAGTCCGCTATTTGGAGTGTCAAATAACAACAACAAAAGCTCCTTAGAATAAAGCAAGATGAAGCTACTAGACATGTTGGAAAAATATCCATTAGATGGCTGGCTAACTTTGCTCAGTAGTTCTCTTACTTTTGATTTATGCTAATGTTTGGTCCCCACATGCTTGTATGTTAATCATTTGGTGTGTTTAGCAAGAAAATAAGGAGATCTTAATTTGATGCCACAACTTTCATCTTCAGTCAGCTAAACCTAATGATTTTATATTACCTCATTTTCCCTCAATGTCTTTTACATTATTTCTTTGTGATCTGCATATTTTGTTTGTCGTCCCTTACACTAATAAACCTGTTAGGAGGAGTTACAGTTTCCTTCTCCAGAGCTTGAGTTTTCAGCCAACTTTCTTTTTAAAAATAAATTACTATATTTTCAAAGTCTGCCTTTGAGAATCCAGATAAATATGGGAATTGACAAGAAAACATTGACTACAAAATATTACCCAGAAATAGTGTGACATCTTCAGGCATAAGCAGCAGACTACGTAGGTGAATATTTCGCACTACATTCACTTTAGCTTAGTGTCCTTTCCTAGGAAGCTATTTAAGTAATAGAAGCAATATTTGTCAATACTACACAGTGGGTATGAGCCTCTTTTCTGTAAGTATTCTACATTTCTTCTGCTTGGAAGAGCTTTGAAGAAAGAATGTTTTGGTGGAATTTGTCTGTGTAATCTTACCCCCCCCCCTTCCCCCATCAAGCATAGTTTTTCCCTAAAGTCTGCCATATATCAGCATTTGAGACAGAAAATTAGAAATTTGACCTAGTTATGTTGTATGCAGGTTCCCATCAGGAGGATATTAAGGAAGACATAAACCTTTCATATTTTATTAGCATTAATGTAACCATTGAAGAAAGATCAAAACAATAAATCTGCCAAGACACAGGAAAACTTCTCTTACAAAGAAAAGAGTTTTACCTCATGTGCTAGTCAACTTGCGTGCTGGAGGAGCTGTTCACGTAAAAAAAAAAATTGTATTATGACACCAAATAGTGGTGGTGGGTTTTGGGGGGGTTTTTTGGGTTTTTTTTTTTGTTTTTTTTGTTTTTTTTTACCTGCTCTTCTTCACCAGAGTCATCTCTGTGATAAAAAGTATTTCTATTCCAAAGTGTGCCCATAGGACAAGGATTATAATGAAAAGAATGAATAAAGCCGTGATGCCTCAAAGGTTTTTGAGAGCCAGCGGTCTGAAGATTTTTGTAGGAAAGAAAATGGGGCTGTGTGGCCTGGTGTATAGCTTCTTATGTGTCTTGCATTGTTTCTTAATGGTTAGGTCAGTGTTATGATTGAGGGCAGACACTTTGAGGGTTACTTAGTCAGGAGGGCATCTAGATCCCCTTTATATGGGGTGCCTGTGTCGTGAAAGTGCAGTACTAAGTGGCATACTATTCTTTTTCTGCTGTACAACTTAAAGATGATTTGATATGCAATTCTAAACAGCCAGATTTTAAAACATTTTCATGCCGCTTAAGAATCCTGGAAAAAATCAGTGGAACTGTGGGAGTGCACTCAGTTAATTTTTATTGTGCAGTAGAGAGAGTAGTAGAAACAGGCAGATGAAATGCAGTAATGATACAATCAATTCATACATTACATCCATAAAGTCAGTGAGTTTTTAAGTCCTTTATTTCTCAGTAGCAGTTCATTAGAAATGCGCATCTTTAGTATTTCGTATAGTTGCATGTGCAGATAGCTCACATTTGATATCTGTCCTAGGTGAGTGTGGTAGTATTTATATTGTATGAGGTTACAGTGTTTGTATAATTGCTCTATGCTTTTTCTAGTTTAAAATTTGAGTCTAGAAGATGCGAGTAATTCTTTCACTCCTTCAGCAAAGCCGTTAAGCAGGTTTATGGTCCTTTTTGAGGTTTCAGGTTTATTGATGTTCTTATACCAAGGCTTGATTGTAGCAGTGCCAGAAATCTAAGTGCTTTGAGGCTGAACCTGTAAAATCGAGAGGACAGCCTTTTAGGAGTTATAGAAAGGGCAGATTGTGGCAATAGAAGTACACAAATTCTCAGCCAGAGCCAAAACTAAGAAATCATTACTTTTGTATGTTCATTTTTGATTGATCTTTGTGTTGCGGAAGGAAAAAAAAACCTAGTACACCACTAATTAGGTTTCAGTTTTTTTTAAATTGTTCTGAAATGTTAAGTTCCTGAGCAAAAAATATACAAAAGATTATTGAAGAGCATTTATAACATTAAAACAACTTTGAGGTATGTTTTTCATTGGTGTTCCAAGGGACTTTTAAGGTGTTCTTTAGTGTTTGACTTCTGGAGGGCATTGTGTTAGAAATCCAACCTTTTTGGAACTCTCTCACCAACAGGAAAGCGATGATAGAACAGCCTTCAAGCAGCATAATAAATCACCCAGCCTTTGCAATAATAGTGTCCATTAGGGATGCTCCTTCCTCCCTCCCCCTGACCCCCCTGCTCAGTTTCCAGCTGTACTAATAGAACAGCGCATCAAGCAAGGCTGTAAATAAAAGTTATAACCTAATAGGTGGGCACTGAAGTGGAACGGACAAGAGCTGAGGCATGGAGGCCTTATTACTGCTCATCAGCAATTATAAACAGGATAAAGTGTCTGGGACTTGCACTGATGCAGCAAGAGCTAATAGAGGCTGGGAGATGACACTGTGCCACGATCAGATGATGTATGTTGATGGGTTTTACTGTCTCATCTTATTGCCTGTTTCTATGATGTGTTGTATTATCTGTTCTGTGCTTCTGTATCTATCTGGGTGGACAGATTGGTTTCCTCTCCTGCTCGGAGGAGCTTGAGCAGCTATACTCAAGCTTGCTTTTTTGCACACGTACTTTGCATTAGTTGCCAGTAGTGATTTTCTAACAGCCTTCTCAGAGTGTTATGATTATTGTAGATTAAAATCCTCCTAATGGCAAGGATCATAATAGTCATATCTGTAAACAAATGTAAGGACTTGCTGCAATTGTAGGTTGATTTTTCCCTATCACCTGGTTCAACTTTACAAAATCACCACTCATTCATTTAAAAACAGTGGATTTGGTCACCTGAAGTATCTTTCACACTAACATGCATCCCATGCATTTTTAGACTAAATGTGTTAGAACCAGTGTGGTTGGAGAATCCAAAGCAATAGGTTTGAGGCCAATACATGAAAAAGTTTGTTAAAAGTCAGCTATAGCTGTTATGATCCTTGCCTTTGAATTATAAAAACTTTAGCTGTTTCTGAGAAGGTTTTTAAGAGCTTGTTAGCACACAGTAATTGGTAATACTCACAAAAAAAAAAAAAGTGTTTCTTGATCTTTTATCTATCACAGTCTAGCACATTTCTGTGCTAGACATCTAAATCATCTCTTTACTAAACCATAGTGGGGAAAAAATGCCTTGAAATTTAGCCCGTGCTTGCTTTAATCTAAAGAGAAGTTTTGCAAGTATCTTCGTAGTTCATAGATTAATCGCTCATGCTGATTACTTCTGAAGAGAATTTTCATCTGAGTAGTGGAAGAGATACAACATTCAGAAATGAAAAGGTGTGCAGCAGCATGACAGCATGTGAAAACTGTGACTCCTATCCTTGTCTGTTCAGTACAGCCAGAATAAAATAAATAGATTATTTTTCTATCATCTTCTCTTATTAGGACAGGAATACTTACCTCTCCCTGTGTTAAAGTACACTAAACTGAGATGAATGGAAACTCATCCTTTTCATAGGCAATGTTTCTTTGAAATTAGCTTTCACACTTATTGGTTCCCAGGCGTTCCTTTCCTTTGCATTGTTCATAAAGTGAGGAAGCTAGATGGCTGAAGTGGCCAAAGGGACAAAAAATGTAATGTGACTGTGGAAGCCCTATTTCACATGCTGTGTAGGTGAATTGGAAATAGTTACAGACGATATTTTGAAGATGTTTATAAAATGTGCTAGCCATTCCTACTTAGGAATAACTAAAAATTAAATTAAGAATTAAAAAAATCATAGAATCATAGAATAATCAAAATGTATACGTGGATAGAGAATAAGGGTCTCCTAGCCTCCTGTATAACCTCCTAGCAGGTTCTGAGACACCCACCTCTGTTTAACTTGTAATACTCCCAACTGTCTGAGATCAGTACCGTGTTGTCAGTTTGTTCAGAATCTTAAGTTTTCAAGTCCAACATCCTAATAAAGAGTCCTCCATGTGCTTTAAACTTACTCCTACTACCTTTATTTATTCTCTTAAATCACCCAAATTCATCATCTTTTTATCTTTTGTGCTGTTCAGATATGCTCTTGAACCTTCCTTTTTCGTTAATTCACCAAATAACCCGTTTAAGACTTTTTTTATTACTTGTAAGTTCATTCCTCAGCTTTCACTTCTTTTTACCTATTTTGCTGCTCTTGATTCAAATTTTTCATTTGTTTTCATTTCCATATCACAAATCCCATTATGAAAAAGACTACCTTCCAAGTAGAACAACTTTGAGGAAAATACGCTTAAGAGGACGGGATGATCTCTTGAGAGGAGTTCACATTGAATTGTAAGGCAGTAGGAAAATCATTTTGAATGTCAAACTAAAAGTAGTACCAGATAATAGAGTAATAGTAAACACTGCCTCTGGAATGGCTGTGTTAGGAAGAGTATAGCTGGCAGATCAAGGGAAGAGATTTTTCCCTTCTGGTTGGAACTGGAACAGGTACCCACACAGGCTGTGAAATCTTAGTCCTTGAAAATTTTTGAACGTGGACTGGACCAGGCCCTGAGCAACCTGATCGTGTTTGATGTTTACTCTGCATCAAGCAGGAGGCTGGACTAGGTGACTCCTAGAAATCCCTTCCAACTGAATTTTTTCAATGACACAAACAGAAAAAAAAAAATTTTACTGAGTGATTAAAGGTATTTAGTCTCACCTCAATAGCATTCATAGCACTTAATGAGAGCTGAGGGAGGTAGGCTCTAGAATTACAGGCAGCGTTTAGCGCCTCATACATTGGAGACAAGAGCCAGGAGGGAGACTCTTGGAAAGGTGGGAGAGTTGGGATGGGCACTGCAAAGCAAAGAGCTGCCCTTGCAGCAGGGTTCTCAGTAGCCATGAGCAGGATAAGCGAAGTGTGCTTTGATAAATAAGATACTCTCCTGTCCTGAAAAAAATGTGCGCTGCAGCCCTTACCACTTCCTCACCACTTATTCTCCATGGTCTGATAGGTGGTTTTCACCTATCTGGTTGGTGGAATTCTTGCCAAATATAAATTGTATGCTTTTTAGATCATTGTCTTTTAAAATTCAGATATGACCACATCTTTGCATCAAAGTCTTAAGGAATTATGACAAAAGATTTGTCCTTGAAGTCATTGAAACAGAAGAGTGAATATTTCATTCTTTATGTGTATGTTTGATTAAAGTGAAACAACTTTACCTTGAATATTTTTTTTTAGTGGTTTCATGCTATGTTTAGTTTTCAGAACTATCAGGATCTCTTTGATAGTTAACTGACCTTTTGACAGTAGGTACATAGTTATTAGAGAATATACATCTGTAAGCTTACTTGGCATTATGCTCTGCCAACAGCTCTGAATTTCTTGTTTCATTACCCGCGACCACCCACAGACTGCTGGAAAGGCATTCCCAAATAACAGAATTGCAGCTCATAACTTTAAGTAAACAGCATCTCCATTAATTTCAAGGGCAAAGAAATCAGGGTTGCAGGTCTTACATTTCTCACCTATAACCCCTTCCAAAAACTTGATAAAAAAATATATTGGAACAGGATTAGGGGAGCTTAGGGTTTGCTTCAATGTCAATTGGGTTTGCCCAGTACCAAGACAATATGAAGAATGTCACAAAGAATAGTTGAGTCATAAATGTCAAAATCTGTGAGGAACTCTGCTCTTGTCAGCCTGGAGAATTGAACTGATTTTACCTCGGTGTGCAGCAGTCAGCACCTTGATCTCATCTGTACAGATCAGACAACGTTCTGACTGATACGCTTCAGCAAATGAGACACAGCTTTTTACTGTTTTAAATTTGTTATTTTATTGCACTGGAGGTTTTTTTAACAAGTTTGGCATTAAATGACTGGCCTGAAATATATTTAAAAACACATAGCCACTTATACTTTCTTTTTAATATTTTAATTTTTTTTTAACTACCTTAAGTTAAAACACATGTAACATGCAGAGAGCTAATGCATGATCTTGTTACTGCTGTACTTTTTGATGTGAGGACAGTGCCCCAAAGGTTTCATCTGACTCTTGGTGAAAGCCTCTATTCTGACTAATGATTGCAGTGAGAATCAGACAGCTTTTAAATACCAGTTTTCACTATTTTGCATTGAGATACTAATTTTCATGAGGACTTTCAAACTATATGGAAGTGATTTTAGAGCCTCTTGGAAGTATGCTTAAGTCTACTGAGTGTACACAGGGGAAAGTGTATTTTCCTACAAAGTGAGGGGTTTATAAATATTTGTATGTTCATTGAATTGTCATGCAAACAAGTTACCTCTTTTTCCTATTCCTGTTCCAAATTATTTTCCATAACATAAACTTCAAGGAGTAACTAATGAGACCAGCATCTTGAGGCAGGAGAGGGTTGAAAAAGAGCTGTGGATGTAAGATAAAAGAGAGTGCATGCACTTGTAGCATCCTCTGAGTCTCATTGATCTGTTCTACCCTCCCTTTGTGCAGATCTGGTCTTTGATTCAGACTTTGGTAAACCAGCATGACTTCTGATATATTGTAGGCAGCAATCAGGTGTAAGAAACCCTTCTGTGCCAGAGCTGGCTGTTTTTTTCCGCCACAAAAAGCGCTAGAAAAAAGTAACACAATCAAAGTATAAACTTATTTTTAAGCAGTATTTAAAATAACAATATCAAAACCAAGTGGGTTTTGAATATAGATTAGCTGTACATTTCAGAACCTACTCTTAAAGCATTCAGTAAAAATTTTATCAAAATGCAAGAGCTCTTGGGTTTTTTCCTTAACATTAATCAGTTGCAGTCCTTGGAATTATAGTCTTTCATTGCAAGATTTCTGTTGGTAATGGCATCACTGCGGTTTTGCAGTTAATGACAAATAAGTTTTTTTACAATATAAATATTGAAAATATGTATTTTTTCACTGCCAACAGGCGAGAGTTCTTTACAATTCCTCTTCTAAATCTGTGTGTTAGCCTTGGAAAACCTTCATTACACCAACGGGGGGAAGGATGTACTAAGCAAAACAAGTATTTGAATGAAAAATAACAGAGCAAGTAGTTTCTATCTAGAACTGGTTTTAGGCTATTAGTTTGAAGAATTTCCTTCCTGGATACTTAGACCATCTGATGGATGAGGACAAAGCTGGAGTATACTCCTAGGATTTTGAAGCAGAGCAGCACCGCTTATTTATGCACTCTTGAGCTGACTAGTGAATATGCGATATTTACAGCATTATCTATTCTTGTTAATCCAATATTAGAGAATTTCACAAAGCATAAGAGGGCTCTCATTAAAGTCAGCAAAAACAAAACTATGATATTGCTGAATGCTTTTGAATTTCCCATTTTATCAGAACCAGTGCAAGCTTATTTGTAATATGTTTGTACATACATACATATTCATATATGTAAATATACGTATTTGAATACTAGTGAGTAGTTTTCAGATGCTGTGGAATGGTCAGGATGTTCATGATTTGCTGTCGTAACTTTTTCATCGTGTATATTCCTGTGTTACAGCTTTTTGTCTTCCTTTTTGTGGTTTCTGTTCTTCCACTTAGCTATTTGTATTTGTGCATTATTCCTTCAGTTAATAATCCTGTTCTGATTATTCAGGCCACTTATGATACAATTTGTTCTCCACGTTTAACTGTCACCAGAATTTGCCTTTGTCGGTCTCCCAACTCTAACCGTATGCTGCTAAAATACATAATTTAATAATCAGACAATAAGTTCAAATTGACACGTGTAAAATAGTTTTTTGAAAACTAGTCAGTTTAGCATTTGTGGCCTTTTTCTCTTCTGGCCTTTTCAAGGTTTGTTCTTTATAATACTGTGAAGATACGAAGGGCATCAGATGCTGTTTGTCAGCTATTTAAAAAAAAACCAAAACCAAAACCAAAAAACCCAAACCGGCTTCCCTTCGCATCCTCAGAATAGTATCAAGCTTCTGCACTGCATAAATTGCCCTCAGAAATCAGGACAACAGGAGTTCAGTCTTGTGCCTGCACACACTAGCGGTTGCTCTCTGTGTATGATTTTGCTGTCAGAGCTGGTTTTAAACACGTTCTCCAGCTGTTTACCCTCGTAGCAAGAGATGGACAGCAGGCACCAGGCCGAGGGTTCAGCAGGACTTGTCCAGCCTGCTCTCTCTCCACAAACTTACCTGTTTTTGCGAGCTGCCCAGGTTTACAGACTTGGCCCATTGGTGTAAGTCAGGAAGGGAACCCTATTCCCCGGCCTTCTAAATAAAACAAGGCTTTTCTTTCAGCCTGCAGCAATAGGGGTGGCCATTGCCTTGGGAGATGTTTCAGCTGATTGAAATGCCCTAAGTTAATCCCTCAAAGGAACGGTACAGTACAGGTGCCTGAATACATTTAAATATGTGCTCGTTTGAATCAACTGGGTATAGAAGTAGACATGTTTGAGAAGTAAATTAACGTTTCCATTAACTAAAGATGTGCTGACATCGGAGAGTGTAGTGGGGAGTAGTGCAATAATTTAACTATAAACCACATGCAGTGTAGGAGCCTAAATATGAGATGAAAACTAATTAGCTTTTAACTTAATTTAGCAATTATGACATTTATTTACAAGAAAGGATAATAGGCATTTTCACACTTTTTCTAATTGTAACTTAGCTAAAATGCATGCAGTAGCCTACGTAGTTCACTAGTTGTGAATTTTCAACGTGCATTCCATTAATTGGGGTTACTGGCAGTAGCCTAGTCTCTTCCTTTTCATTAGAAATGGTAGTTGATAGCTCCCAATTAGGGCTGGAAACAACTACTGTTGAGTGGTTTCAGTAACTGATGAGAAATAATAACTTCTGTAATGTGACTTCTGGGGGTTATTTACGGTCTCCAGAGTGATTTCACATGGAGCCTCCTGAGGCAAAGCAGCAGCTGACAGGACCTGAGTTCTATGTGGTCTCCCTGCTCCACACTGTATGGGGACAGTGAGTCTTAGTGGAATTGCTTTTAAACTCTATGGAGGGGAAAAAATAAATCAATGAAATGGTGATGTTAAGGGCACTGTGATGATACTAGAAAAGAGATTGTGTGGTTAGATGTTACCAGAGGGTTTCTGTAAGTATTTTTGAGACATTTGTCTGTGGTGTTTTAAGAAAAAAAAAAAAGTGGTGAATTCACAAAAGAAATTAATTTCTTATGAGCATGAGTGCTTCCAAAGAGGTGCACACTTAGGTTTCTGATGGAGTTTTGAGATGCAGTCTTGATTGCATGAGGGGATGAGATGTAAAGATCAGAGTTTCAAAATAACTGTTTCCACAGCGTTATACAGCAACAAGGAGGAACTGTGAGGTGGTCACAGTTGTCAAACTTGACTCATAATGTGTTAACCTTGAATTTCTCTCTCTTCATTAATAGTCAGCAAGCAAATAGGTTTTGGAACAACCGTGTTTAATTTTAGGTTCATTTGAAGTAGAGGAGATGATTTTAAGTGATGATTCTGGTAAATGTAGTAGGAAAGATTTGTAGAGAGGCAGTTTCCGCTAGATGCAATTTCTAATGCCTCATCAACATGCCAGGGAATTAAGTAATCTCTCATCTAAAAATGGAATAAAGAAGGAAAAAAAAAACAACCTAGAAACTGACAAGAAGATATTCCTGAAACTTTAGTTAATCCCTATTACGTAGTTACTGTCTGTGACGGTGCAAGTTTCTTTATGGACAGAGGTTTTAACAGCTCAACCTCCTTTTTAAAATAGCTTCAGAGATGGCAGTGATGCTTTTGGGTTCATTAATTATTGCTCTTACTGCTGTTTGCACAGGCAGCTGAGATCATAAATGACAGTCTGTCAGTCTGATGGCTTCATGAAAAAAAAAAACAAACTTGACTGAGTGCTTCAGAAGCTGTCATCACACCAGAGATTAAACAGATTCATCTCATTCTTGAAGCAAGCAGCAGCAAAGGAGGGCTCCTTTCTCTAACTACTCTCCCATCTCTTCCTTCCTTCCTCCTTCCCTGTTATATTTTCTCAGCCCACAGCTCCGCTGGGCTTAGAGCTTCCCACCCTCTCCCCAAAATGCCATGAAAGAGCCGTGTCAGTGAAGCCATGTGCATGAAGCCATCTGCAAACTCCTCCATGGCAGGAGAGTAAGAGAGTGGGACCCAGTTCTGACAGTCATAACGCTCTTTATTTGGAAGAGGGGAAAACCTGAGTATTGAAGACAAGAACAGTGACAGCAAGGAGTGAGTTTCTGTCCAAGACATAACAGAATTTTTAAGAACACTGCTCTGCGTGTTGTTTCTAGTCAAGCCTCCGGTTTCAGTCTTGCTCAGCTGAATCACCTTGTTCTGTTATTTCAAATGTGAGTTTGTTAGAGTCACCACAATTAGAAGAATCTGTATCATCAGATATAGATTAGAAAAATCCTCATCTCTTAACTCTGAATTAAAGTTGCGATGGGAGGGTGTCAATGGCAGTTACTCTGCTGAGCATTTGCTTTGTGAAATTTTGGGGATGTCTCATCTCTATTGTTTTTCTTCGTTTTTACAGAAAAGTTTTATGATTTTTGACATCTGCAGGTAAAAGGAAAGCATTCTTGTCTTCCTTTTTTTTTTTCCTCCCCCCCTCAGACTGGATATTTGTTGGTTTAGGTGTAATGCCAAAATGCAAGTTGAGTTTGGAAAATGTTTCTTAAATCAAGAAGTAATTTTTATTGCATGAATCATCCTTCTAAAGAAAGCCACTGTCAGTCACTGGCTGAAAGAATCCTCTTCTGTGCAATTTTTGATTGTTTAATAGTTTACACTGTGAATTTACTCTGTAGTTGCAGCACTTAATCCTGTTCCTAGGGTTTTTTTGCAGTTCAGGTAGTAAAGCTATGAATGACAATTTCCTTTTGCTATCAGGTCACTGAAATTTAATTTTGCAAGATTCCGGGTGCTGGAGCATTTATTTTGCGCCCTCTACTGCGTCTGTCAGTATTGCGGAGGGCAACATGATCTGGAAGAAATGCACACAGGACTGAATCTAAAAGTCCTGATTTCTAATCTGTGTTTTCTCCTCACTGTTTGACCTTGCCCGTGAGAAGATGTAAGTGTGTGTACTGTTGGTCTGTTTTGTAATGAGCATTAGCTTGTGCGTGTGTGTTCAAGGCGCTGTGCAGTCAGTGATCAGATAGAGGGTACCGTGTGCCTGAGACTCAGGCTAAGTTTACTTCAGTGTTAACACTATTTAATTTATGGCAAAATGACATGCATTTTTAAAAAATGAGACACCTAAATTTTCATTTCTGTCATATTAACCAACTTACGTTAATATTCAGTTAGTCGTTACCAATTAACAGGAAATGTATAATTAAATATTTTAATTATAGGACTACTAGCCTGACTTGGAGTAGCTGTTTTTCTCATTAAGGCACATGGCTTCATTAGCTGATTAGACACTGGTTGACTCATGCACATGTATCCCTTATTTGGACTTTATTGTAAGCAGACCACTATGCTTTCCATCAGCTTAATTCAGAATGCCAAATTCACTTCTGAGAAGTACCAGAATGGCTTATGTTTCCAGAAGCAAGGATTTTTGGGAGGTAGCTATTTCAGAATAGCAGTGTATCTGTTTCTCTGAGTAATGAATAAACTACAAGTCGTGTATTTCCCCATCTTTGGCAACGAGGTGGACTGGAGCAGATTTCTACTGAACCTTGAGTCAGCCAGATTACAGTACACAAGCCGCGTGTTGAAGGATGCACCGTGCTACGTTCAAGGCCAGGCCGCTCTTCTAGGCACGCTGAAAACAAGTGTCTGCGTGATAGGACTGTTGCCTTAGAGTGTGAGTCAGGATCTCTGCAGTCTGTTGAGAGGATCTTCCTCTGGGATTATCTTCTGCAGAGATTTAATTTAAGACAGGGCATAACTACAATAACTATATTACTTCATTATGCACTATTTTCTTTTCCTTGTCAAGGCTCCTGCAGAGCCAGACATGCAGAGGTGGAGTGCGTTAGGTTCTGAATGTTAGTTTAGTCCTAATAGATGCATTTTGTAAGCTGTAAATTGTAATCTATGACATTGATCACTAACAAGGCTGTATTGAGGCACACATCAGATAAAATTACTGCAGCTTAATGAAAACTTGCAGAAAGCAGCTCACTTTTCTATTAAATTGTGAGATTGCTGGGACTTTGTACTTATTGAGAAGCCAGGTGCATTTTCAGCATATCTTAAGAGCAATATGGCAGAAATAAAATAGACCCAAGTGTGGTGAGTTGTATATTCGTAATGGCTGTAATATTGGAGTCCAACAACTGGAAAAACACTGTGAGACGAAGTCTGAAACACAGATAAGAAAAGTGGCTTAGTTCACACTGCTTGTGAGGATCCAGGGAGTTAATGGAGCACGCCCCAGAGGGAGAGGCTAGCACGTATTCCTAATCTGACTTCATTAGATATTTGGTCAAGGAAAGTCCCAAGGTTGATAAGCAGTGGATCAGATAAGGTTATTGAAATAACAAGGATACGGACAGTGTTTTAGCCGTGGCAGTTCTGTCTTCCTGGCTCATCCAGGACAACTAAGACAGAGTAGACCTGTTTTCTGTAAGCATAGGACACCACACAAAGGTAAAAACATATTCAGTAGGATACTGTCCTGCCAAAAAAAAAATAGTTGTTTGTTGGAATAATGTCCTTTCAAAATGGATTTAACTGAACTAATGTTTTTTAACTTGATCAACATCTTGCACTAGAATGCTGACTGATTGGCAGCAGTTAGTCTCCTTGCAACGCTACTACAAACAATTTAATTTTTAGTACAGTTTGTATCAAATTTATTTGCATCTTCTATTAAAAAGAAATACAGAACTGATTCTGGTATACACAGGTTTGGAAGGGAAGATGTCTTTTCTAGCCTGACTTGACTCAGATTGCAGAGTGGGAGATCTGAAACCCACTGCCTCTGACACGCCACAAAAATAAGGCTTGGCCATCCCACCTTCCAGTCAGTAATGTGCCTTGCTTGTGCTACTCTAGACCCCTGGTCAACATACTCTCCATTGTAAAACTGTAAAAAGGAAGGGGATGGGGGCGGCAGAAAAACGGTACTATGCTACTTTGAAGTAACACTTTCCTGAACTTTAAGTTCTTAAGGTTTTCTACACGCTATTTTCTTATAAGCTGACATTTATAAAGTTATTAATGCAAATAGTGTTCTGACTAATTGGCCAAGCACTTTGAATTTCTAGCATGCATATACGGGTTGGGTTTATGTTGTTTGGGTTTGTATTGTTGGTGTGTACTAATTTACATTTAAATTGTTATCCATGTGGAAAGAGAGCAGCACAGTATGGTGCTTTCATGTACTGCCTTCAGTCATGAGAGATACAGTTTCGGTGCTGTGCCTTAAAAATCTCCCCCCTGCCCAGGGAGGAAATAGGTTGAACTCATGTTCAGTTGTTTTCCATCAGTGGCCTACTTCAGTGAGTTTGTGCAGGGAGAACGAAGGAGGTGCACAGGAGAAACTAAATGAGATGACAGATGAAAGCTGCAATTATTTGGGACGGTGTGTACTCCACAAGTATCTATCTGTGACCCAGCCGTGGCTGAAAGGAAGCTAATCAGTTCATTTGCTATTCAGTATTGCCAGCAGGAGGGATTCTTATAGGGAACAAAGATAATTTGTCCTTTACTTGATGCTCGTTTTGATTATTAAGAAAATGTGTATATGCAATAGAATAGGAAGTATCACGCTGCTTGGTGGTGACCCCAGCTGAAAGCAATATACCTTCAATCTGCCCAAAGGGATGCCTCAGCAAGGAAGTTCTAATATTTTTCCTAAAATATTTATTGTGAATACAACAGATTCACAGTCGGAGAGTGAGGCTTCTCCTGTGAAACGGCCACGGCTACTGGATGACAGTAATGACAGGCCTGAAGAAACCAGTCGATCCAAACAGAAGAGTAGACGCCGATGCTTCCAGTGCCAAACAAAACTGGAGCTAGTACAGCAGGAACTGGGATCATGTCGTTGTGGTGAGTACTGTCTGTTAGTAGCGTCCAGCTTTCTAATGCAGCCATGCTTGGATCCACAATCAGAGGTGGAAATACAGAAAACACTGGCGTTTTGTCATTCAAAGATACTTTAAACAGAAGCTGTAGCTTCCTCTGGTAGCAAAAAGTATAATTGGTTCCTGTCTAATTTTCCCTTTAAAACTTTGTCCTTGATGTACTGCGTTGTCTCAGGAGATCTCAGATGTTAATGAATTTAGCTTCAGAAGTCCGTGTAAGGTGGGAGAGCGTCATACCCACTTGACAGGAAGAGGAACACAAAGCACATCAGTAAATATGCAAGGATGACAAGGTTTTTACAGAGCTGAAAGGAAAAGAGGTCAGCATTTGCGTTCTGCATTTTAAAATTACATTATTATTAAAAAGTTAAAACTAAAAAAACCTCTAACTGAAAATGTTTTCATTCTCACAGTTTGCTGTTGGGGAGAAGACTTGTTCACCATACACTTAAAATCATCCAACCTGGCCCTTCCCAAATTGATGACACTGTTTAGACAATTGAATTGAGGATGATAATCTCATGCAGACAGCTAATTTGGAGTTTCGTATTACATGCAAATAATCTTTCTGAAATGATAATTCATGTGACTAGATTCCAGAGGAGATACTCTCTCCTTCATGGAACGATTGTGTTCATAACTGGTTTAAATGTGCTCGGTTTACCCTGTGCTCGGACCCAGTGATAATGCACATGGTAGTTTTGCCTGTTAATTATTTTTTCATATAATCATGTATTGGAAGCTTACACTTGTGCTCTCTGACCATGCTTGTATTGATACATTTGGAGAAGTCTGTTTTGCTACTTTATGGTGTCTCAGCAGGGGGATAATTTCCAAGGGATTTGCATAGACGATATGTGCCATTCACATTGCACCTGTAGAACATTGTATTAAAGTGTTTTCCAGATAGGAAGCATGTCCTGAGCAGCACTGGGGAGAGAAAGGATTGACTAAGCTAGTTACAAAGACCTCATTAGTGAATTCTATATTGAATACCTAATAATCAAGTAAAGAGAAAGATCGAAAGATGCGAAGTTTCCATGTTATCCTTTGTTCTCTTCTTCAGCCTGTCTGTCTTAAGCCTTCAGAGATAATTACTGTTGTGTTTGGCTCTTTTGGACATGAGACAGACTTTGTTTCAGATACTGGGCCACTGCGATAGAACTAAGATACATTATCTGTGAAGCCACCGAACATGAAATCAAAAGCTGTAATGTTGAAATTCTTGTTATGGAAATCATGTGTCTGGATACTTTGAAGTATCTAGTAAGATTTTTTCAAACTGAAGAAATTCAGCAATATCAATAACACAGTGTGGTAAAGCTCTTTCTGCTCAGCATGGTAGAGGCAGGAGTTTCTGCTCTTGGTCTGCTGCTGTCACATATTAAATGATTGAGGCTGTTCGCAGGTGACTGAGTGAAAAAGTAAAATGCTCCCTGATACTGAGAACAAGGGAGTTTTAAAAGTTTCAGGAGAATGGGAGAAAAGATGACTTAGCAATTATGTTATATCATTAATCTTTCCTGCGTTCTGCAAAATTGGAACTATGTAAGAGCAATGCAGTTGAAAGCAACTTTTTAAAAGCCTTTCCATTGATTATTAATAGTGTTTTTAAAATTACAAAATAAGACCTGCTTTTTTTTTTTTTGTAAATGGGATGACATATACGTCTAGTTAGCTCCTTTCAAGTTTTCTTGAAGTAGTTCCATAACTCAACGTTGTTGCGATCTAAGTATTCTAGGGATTATTCTTTAAATTCTTTCTACTGGATATATACAGATTTTTGGAAATACTTATGTTAAATTTCATAAAATGTGTTAATAAAACATGAATATGAAACAGTATTCTGAATTCCTCAGCAATAAATGAGGAAATGAAAATTTGCATTCCTGCATTGCGTACTACACCCTCTGTAGTTATATAGCTTAAAGGATGTATAATAAACATTTATATTCCACACATGTAATGAGAGAAGTGGGAGGCAGGGGTCTATTTCCATGTTTACAACACGACTGAAAAGACTGGAGCTCTTTGGTTTATCTGTGCAGCTGCAATGTTTCATTAATACCGTACTCAGTACATGCGTTATCAATAATGAAATGCTCTCGTGTGATGTGAAAGTAGGCATTCCCTGCACTACTTACTTTTCACAGTAACAAGAATAAGCAGCAAACAAAATCTTACCCCTGAGCAACACAGGTCATCTCAGCTTCACATCACCTAAACTGCTTTACCAATACTTATCAGCGTGTAGCTTTTCTCATTTTTAAAGAAGCTGCCTTGGAAGTCATTATCTGTAAAATTAGGTTGCTTTAGGTCATGAGTGACAAGCCAGGTCAAACACCCTGGGAAAGGGTTGATGGGAATATAATCAACTGGTATTAAATAAGCATGTATATTCTTCAAAAGTAGTGGTCAAGGTAGAACATTGTTTGATCTGACCTGGACCACTGCTATTAAATTCCTGGCATCTTAATCCTTAACTGAATCAATGGGAAGAAATGTGGAAAAAAACTCAACTTTAAACATGAAAAGAAATCCTGATAGTCAGAATCAATAAAAAGGCAGACACAGTCTTTAAAAGGACAAATGTGTGTATTTGCTTGGATGTAAGGAAAAAGGATTCACCACATAAATACTATGTTGTTCCAAAGCTGTACTGAAACACTATTCTTGAAATCCAAGTTAACTCTTTAAAGACTCCACAGAACAGCAATTTTGTTTGCTATTACAGATCATCTAATGTATTCCCAGTACTGGGAATCATCTGCTTTTTTGTGGATGTGTCCCAGTGACTCTTCCAGTGAGATTTTTAGTGAGACACTGTGGAAAGAAAAATGTATACATAGAATCATAGAATGGTTTGGGTTGGAAGGGATCTAGTGGGCAATGTTTTAATATACCTGCAGATATTAATCCAGTGTAACTGGAACTTGTCCAGCAGGGCACAACCTTTTTAAAAGGGGCTAGAGAGAGTGGGTTGCTTCTTTACACCAAATTTGGCGATCTTTGGGAAACTGCTGTATTGGCTCTACTGTCTCCTGTAACACCTGTCCAGAGAGAGGTGACGCTGCTGAGCTTGTTCCCTTGACACTACATGGAATTTTGGACAGATTTGACAGTGCTGCAGGGCTTTGCCATGACGAAAAACAATTGAGAAGAGAGTTTCAGTAAGGGTTCTTCAAATTCAAACACAACATTTTTCGGCTGTATAGAAAGATTTGTGTATTTTTGTACACACATACATGCATACTCTCAAAATCTTTTTTCATTCTGCTTCTACTCTGTAAAAGTTATTAACTGCTGACAAGAAATTCACATCTCATAAATAATGCTTAAGAACCATTGCTATATAAATTGAATGTGTTATGAATTGTGATGGGCCTTTTTGTAGCATTCTGTGCCTGGAGCAGGAAGAACAGAGGATGTCATTTTCATTAATTTCTAATGAGGTGCCAATTAAAGGCAAGGAAGGAACTCAGAAGGGAAGAGTCACAGAGCTCCCCTGAATCCTGTACCCTGGGGCTGTCAAATGAGCATGCTGCCAAGCCTCCTCTGAAAGTTCCAGTAAATTACAAACTCATCCAGAGCACACACAGACAAATTCGGCTTCCCTTTCATCTTCAAAAGAGCAATTTGTAAGACGAGTTCTGAGCCTTTTCACACAGTGAACTGGGAGAAGTGATAGGAATTGTTAATTGCTGATGCACTCTGCAAGCTTCAGAAAGAGAAATTTTAAAATGAATTCTCATTTTCTGCCTCTCTGACTGGATAACCTTTAAGTCAACACTGCTAGAACAAAACCAGCTTCCTATGAAACGTTTTCTAGATGACAGTTACACAAGGCATGTTTTCCAGACAGCGGTGTTCTCTGGTTTTGAGTGGGCCTTTCAATAGTTTACTGCCTTACGATGGATAACGATTGTATTGAAATAATGTATTTATTTCATATCAGATTTAGTAGGCAGTTATATCATCAAGGAATTACAGGAATCATATTCTCCAAGTTACATTCTATTACAGCTGGAAGTGTAAGCAGTGTGAAATCAATCACCTCTGATTCTTGACCTGAAAACTGTCAGTTCAGTGATGTGATAAGCAGGTAGTTACCACAGACTTGCTTTAAAAGTAGAGGCAGCAAATTTGTGAGTTAAAGTAGCTATATAACACAGAGTTCTGGAAATGTATTTTAGAAAAAGACAGGTTGATTATTTGCAAATTACACTATAAATTTACAGGCCTTGTCTTAATTACTTGACTAGACGTATATCCCTACTAAATCAAATTGGGTGCATTTTTAAAAGATACTGAGCTGTAAACTTCTATACCATAGAAGTTATTTGCACAGAAAGCATAGTTTAATTTTATGGCAGAGGTTTAGTATTTTACAGCAAAAAGCAGTTCTGGTAACACTTGTGTAAAACCAACACATAAAAATCTGTAGCGGTCTTCAGTATTGTTGGAATTGCCTAAGTCAGAGGAGGGATTGCAGATGATCTGTAAAGGAGCTTCACATCTGTCATCTTAGATTCAGTCCTAGTCAGCAATTAAAGAAAAATTAGTACAGTGTGCCAGCTCTTCAGCAGCTTTTGTGTAGAATGGTTTGCTATTTGTAGGCCACATCCTGATGGACATATCTGTAGCTCAGGCTCCACCTATCCAGAACTTTTGGCAATCAATGGGGTGGCCAAGATAACGGGCCCTGGGAAGTAAGTCTAGCTTCAGCGTCCAGTAGCAGTGCCTTAGAGAGATGTTGCCAATTTGTTTGTGTGCTTCCCAGGAAGGAATCTCAAGTTTTTCCATGTTCTTTGGCCAGAGTGGATGCTGAATAGAAGGGGAAGATGTTGAAAGCTGCCAGTTTGATCAGACTGCATTAAAAAATAACTGCTGAGTTCTGGTGCAATCTGATCAAACAGTTGCTAGCAGTACTTCTTGCCTGTGTGGACAATAAATATTTTCTTGGAGTTTTACTGGCCCAGGTTGTGTTGTAAGAAGTTAAAATTTCCCAGAATGCAGACAGACTTGCACAGTTATGTATTCATCGCTGCTCTCAATGGAGACTCTGCAGTAAGTACTAACCTCGGGCACAGGTGAACACAAAATGTGTTGGTTTGCAATTTTTATTTGTGAGGTGTTGGCAAGCACTGATGTTTTTCTTGATTTGAAGGGATGCATATTCACGAGTGACCTCTACAGCGGGAAGACTGAGTCAGGAAACGAGAGTCTCTCTTCACCAGTTAGCCAGAGTGCTGCCTCGCTGCGCTGAATGCATGGAAGGAGAGTGTAGCACGTAGTTGGAGCACACCACACACTGTGCCTTTATAAGGGCATAACTTTCCTTCCCAATTAGTTAGGAACTTTATGTGGATGTCCACTGCTCATTGTGATTTAAGATCTAACTCCTAAAGCATATTTCTTGAAAGAGGACCCAGATTTTAGTCTTTGCAGTGTACCACATACTGGGCTCGTTGGGGAGGCTGCTGAATGTGACTTTAATGCAAACTGGACAAATGCCATGTGAAATTTTAATTAGAAGGTAGTGAAATGTCTCATCAAGATGTGATCAAAGTGGGTAAGACTATCTTGATAAAATGGTTTCTAGTTCTAACAAGTTTAATAGCAAGCTCTTTGCTGCAGCTTAGCAACACAGAAAATCAACGTGGCTGAATAGCTGATAACTCAGTTTGTACCCAACTGCTTTGTGACTTACTTCTTGTAAGGTTAATGCATTAAAAACACTTGAGATTGTGCATTCTTTGCTTAGATTAGAGGAGGGGACAGGAAGAATGGAAAATAAAGAGGCCATAGTAGTATAAGACGCACGTGTTGCATAGTACAGTTGGCTTGGATGATGAATTCATTCATACGGGAAAATGAAGCAAAGGTAAAGGAGAAGCTGAACTGTGAAAGAGAATAAAATAGGGAGGTAAAGCAACAAACTAAGTATTTCAGTAATTTTAAGATTACTTGCCTAGAGGGGAAAAAAAAATGTGAATGAGTGTTTAACTACATTGCTTGAAAACAAACAGAAATAATAGGGGCAACGGGACACGCAATTATAAATGCCTATTAAGTAAATGAAAGGAATCATTGACAGAAGCAGAGGTACTCGAGCTGATTAATAAATAAGAGGGAAAAACTTATTTAAGGCATCTCATCAAAAAACATATGTCAAAAAAAATTGCATGTGAAGTCTTCAGATTAATTTCTATGCAGGTATCAGTGTACCCCATTCCTTTGTATGTGAACAGTGATCATGAGGGAAGTTTCTCATGGGAACAAACTTACAAATTTGAGAAGTCATTTGAAAAAAGTAGTTCAAAGGAAAGCTGACCTTAAGGTGACGGGGCGAAGAAACTCATGGGGAACACATTTATCTTTCACTAGAACAATGGTAAAAACAAACTGGCATTATATCTCTTACAAAATATCCTACATCCTAAACTGTCTCCTGACTTAAGTCTGGTGCATTCTAAAGATAATTCGGTGCTTGCCAAA
>WHYT01015301.1:78019-114697 GCA_009806455.1 Tetrax tetrax | reverse complement strand
AAACAAACTTGAATAAAAAAAAACAAAAAAAAAAAAAAAGCTCTGACAACTTCTTCATTTTTGTACAAAGTATTCCAACGTGTATTGAAACTAATGTTTCTCCTAAAACTCAGTAAAATACTAAATCATGGTTCCATTTCTATTGAAACTTTTTCTGTGGAGAAGAATTTGTATTGGTACTGGTAAATTCACTTTCTAGATGGATAAGGTTTTTCTGGTAGAAGCCAAAATGGCTTCAGGACGTGATTATGTATTGGTATAACAGATGTACATCCATTGATTAAAATTACATATGTGCACTGCTTCTGGAGATTATGAGTCAACCAGAACTATTAAAGGAAAAATAAATCTTGTTAGTAACTGGTTACATGTTATAATTCTGGCAAGTCTTCCTGACAGGCCTTAAGATGTACCATATTCAGCTGTCTTCTGTTGACTGTTCTTCCAAGACAGTTGCTCCCAAAATAGTACTTTTGCCTCAGCCATTCCAGTAATTCCTAGCATCTTAGCTTACATTGCTGCAAGTATAAAAAAACCAAAAAACAAACAACTATTGAAGTTTGAATTCAAACTCAAAGGGTTTTTTTTTGTTTTGTTTTATTTTACAAAGATATTATCCCAAGACTGTAATTTAATTGATAGAGGATAGGAGCTGTTGAGTAAAGTTGGTGTCTGTGAGTAATACTTATTCTGAAAATACTAGAAATTCAACAGTTAAAAGCAGTTCTCTAATTGGTGTATCATGGGTTCCAAGGACAGGACCCAGACAAACACTTTAGTGTCTGAGCTTTAGAAAAGCTGTCCACAGCTTTAAAAGTGTAAATGGAGTTCATGGTCTGCTTAGAAGTAGGAATCATGAAATAGAGGTTGAAATGGTTCTAGTTTATTCCCCTAGCTTGTTCAACTAATGTGAGTTTCTTACAGCATGCACTGATTTTGATTTCTTCCACCATGCTACCTAAGTTCTCCAACAGGCAGCTTCCTTGATTTAGTAACATATACTGAGCCTTTTAGATACCTTCCTATAGTTCCAATCAATACATGTAATTGAAATGGGTCAGTCAGTCTCTTAAGTCCTCAAGTTCTCCTTAAACAAGATAGCGTGTTCCTTTTAAAAACAAAACAACAAAGAAAAGAGGTTTTATTTTGACACTACTGATGTGGTAAGTCCTTCAGTTTTTAACCTTCAGGTGTTTTTTGCAGGGATACTACCGTATAAGGAAAAAAATAAGCATTTTGTTGGTGTGTGGCATTAGGTCTCTTCTTCTGTACGTGCCTGTACTGTGGCTACAGAAGAAAGAAGCATATGCATAAAGTAAAAGAAGGTGCCATTTTTAATCGTCCTGTATGCACAGATACACATGGCCTAGTGAACTTGAACATAAAAGTCTCTCTGAGACAACCTTATTTCTAATTCCATCTCTTTCAGTACCTTTAGGGCAGTAATTTGCTCAGTCTTTTTTTTTCTTATCAGAAAAATGAAGATAATAGCCACCTACTTGCCGGATGTCAAAGGAAACATTTTTGAAGGTTAAAGCGTTCTACCTTTTCTAATCAAAATTCTTTCTTTACAGTGCTTTTATTTATCCAGAGTCTCACAGGCACATGTTACAGCTTCACAAGGACTGTGCATTAAGAAAGCGTACCCCTCAAAGTGAATCAAACATATTTGCCCATGTGTTAGCAAATAGCTATGCATGTAAGTGGTTTTTACTAATGTGCTTGATATTTGAAGTAAGCACTGAAGGCCCAAAAATATGCTATAATCATTTGACAAATCCCAAAGCAGGGTAACCACCTAGTTCAACTGCCCATCAGGTAAGGCTTAGGTAGGGAGGAATAATGCCCAGTGAATTTTCTTGGTGAATGTCTAAGTTCTCCTTAGGAAGAAGTGGGGAAAAAAACATCACACCAATTAACTGCATCAGAACTGGGAGGAGAAAAATTACATTGACAGGAATTGTCAAAATTTACCTTGAAACAGTAGGATTCTTTCCAGAAACTAGAGGGGTTTTTTCTCCTATAGACTAAATAAATAAAATACTACTTAAAGGAAAATGCCACCTATAGACTTAAATTCTTCAATAAATGAGAAAGTGTTAAATCTAGGTGCAGGGACTTGAGACTATCTGGTTCCCTGCTGAGGTGGTTGTGGGGCTTCTAAGGAAATGGCATAAAGATCAGTGTGCATCAGTTTTCACAAAAAAATTAAAAGAATAATATTAGTCTATGTCAGGGGCTTTTGATATTAAGTATTTCTGGCCTTGGAGGAAAAATTCAAGAGCTGAAAGACTGTATGCATGTTCTAATCACAAAGGTATAGTATTTTCTTCAGAGGGTTTTTAAAAGTAATGCATTTATTTAACTGTATCTTTATATGTATTGAAATGAAAATGTTTACCTACAGAGGTGTTCACAGCCATTAAATGTTTCTGAGTTGCTGAAAGTTGCTCAAATCTGTTCATAAGTGGTGTACAGGGAGAGCTGCCATATTCTGAACAAGCAGGAGTACAGAATGTTGTGTAAGTCTTTGCACCCAAAAAACTAGGGGGAGGATGGAAGTGTACGTCACTCTAAGCGTTTTTTTCCTTTATGGTATAAATAGAGCTTCTGAATGGAGCTCTGTTCCCTCTGTTAGAAGAAGAATTACTCTGGACATAGATAGCAAGAGGCTACAGGATTAGAAGACTTGCATAGAGCAGAATATGTAATCTAAAACACCCTGAACATAAGGTGTAAATAGGGCGTAAAGACATAAAATAAATTTCATTTAGGCTTAAAAGAAACAGAGCTGTTTCTCTCCAGTGATTTGGCCAGCAAGTCTAGCCGTTGTCAGACTGTGGATCAATATGGTGCAACCTCTAGAAAGGTATTTAAACCCAAGGCATAAATATTATCATTCAGGAAATATGCCGAAAGTCAAAGCTGGGATCATATTCGGCACGTTATGATTTGAAGTCAAAATACATGCAGGATCCAGGAGAACAGTTAGAATTAATACAACACGTACAGTGTGTTAGTATAAACCCTTTTGTTATTCATTCCAGTTCTTTCGTTGTAGCCTTATCTTTCCTGCATTTTCATTGGGCTAAACAAAATGATACACATACATTATTGAATCACGCGGCATTGCTTGCTATTTTAATTAAATTACTGAGTACACTTTGGCTTTTAATTAAATCCTCAGCTCCTGGGAGAAGTGTGTTAGCTCGGGTGGGTTTGGTGTAGAGAGAATTCTGGAAGTATTAATACTCATCTAGCTCTCTTGAAAATATCAAACACTGCACAAGACCCTGCATTGAGGCTGGGATAGCTCTGTCATCCACCAGACCTTTCTCAGGAGAACTTTTTTTTAAAAAAAAAAAAAAAAAAAAAAAGATTTTTCATTACTCTCAAATGTTCTGATTAGGAAATAAATACTTCCTTATATGCTGGTATAGCCTATGAAAAATCTTATTTTATATGAGTACCACCATTTGCAGTAGTGTTACCTATTATTATGGTTTACCTCTGCTATATTAGGTGTCTACTCTTGCACTCTAGGATGCCTTTTTGGCATAATTCTGGTTTGTTTGTTTATTGTGTATTCTGTTACTTGGATTCATTCTCCCACATCCTACAGGATATAACCTTGTGAAACGAGGAATGATAGGGGAGATGCAGTGCAGTTTCAGTGTGCTCTCTGGCCTGCACACATGACAGTGAACGTTCTTTTGCAAGTGTACCAGTGATTGCGCCTGAATATATTATTGCAAGATCACATGCTTATTCAAAAAAAACAAACTCTATTCACCTGCCTGAAGTCTAAACTCTTATTTTTGAACCTAGCTTTTCCTCACCCTCAAGTTAGTCGTACGTTGTTGTGTACTCTCTGCCATCACTGTTGATGCTGCAAGTTGTCGGGAGGAAATGGTTCTTTTGAAAATTCTCTGGTTAAATTAAACTTGAACCATTTTGCCTTTGTGCTTCAACAATTGTGCAAGTCTTTTGGAGAAATATGTTTCTTTCAGTTATATTGAGAAAGTATGGGACAAATTAAAATGCTGATTTCTGTGAAGTTGCATCTATCACCATAGATGAACTGGCATCATACCCCAGTTCTGTAGGCGTTTCACAACAGTGGTAACCCACCATTTGTGCTAGCTGGTAAGTCAACTTTGTGGGGTCAGAGCTACCATTTGTGCCTGGCTGCTGCGGATTGCAACTTAGACAAAAAATTAAGGGCAGTATACAGTTGGAAGGGGAGTCTACAGATAAAATGTGTAGGTCAGTGACTTCTGAGGTATAAAGCAGTTTAGAAGTGAGTATTGCATGCTGTATCTGTGTGAGTAATCATGTACCGAAGTTGCTCTGTTAGACTGTCTCTGATAGATGTTGGCCTTAACTCATGAATCCATAGTGGGGTGAAGAAGTTGTGATGTAAAAGTAGTTACTTTAATGTGCATGTGTTCTGTAGAGCAAGGAAAGTGATCCAAACCAAAAGATTTAACCATCATTCTTTTGTGGTACGTGGCGGAACCAAGATGTGATCCTGACTGAAACCTTCAGTATTTAGTAAGACCTAACCCACAACAAACTTTTTTTAATTGCTGGTTACTATTACAAAGCAGGTATGCTGGATTTATCACTTCAATTCATTGAGGATTCTTTGAAATTCAGAAAAAACTTCCTGAAAAACCTCAGTTCTGTTTCTGAAGATGCTTCCAACTTCTGTGGAGTTGGCATCCACTAAAGCAAAAGCAGGACTTGAATCTAGGAGAGTTTTTCCCACTCCACATACACAGTCTTCAAAGAAATAGGAAGAAAATGTTTCTTTTGAGCTCTTCTTAGTTCCAAAGTCAAGGAGTACAATAGTGTCTTACATAGAACCTTCTTAAGAATTTTCAATTAAAAAAAAAACCACTAAAAAATCAACATGTACTCTGTCCTCAAGTGATATAAATTCTCTGTTTAAGATCTGTGTCACATTTAATGTAGGAAAAAATAGTTTGACAGCTTTCTGCGCAAGTAGTAAGATAAATAGGAAAGTGAATTTGAAATCAGCACAAATTGGGATTAAAGGTAGTTTGCAGAGTCTCCACAGTGCATAACTGCGTCTCTTGCATGCTCCCTAAAGCAGCTTCCCAGGCTTACAATCGTCAAGAAAATAGACAGAAGACGCTTTGAAACATGGGTTATATGTGACTAAACTTCGAAATACAAAGTGTTTGCCTTGCAGCCTGAAGAATTCTTGCAGAATCTTTAACCATACCTGTCCAGTAGCTGTTACAGGATTAAGATGACGTCACCTTTCTTTTGTATGCAAATTCTTCCATTCATTTCCTGGGCAGTTTTTTTCACTAATAGCTTTTTTTGTCTCTAATGCGCGCTCATACATATTTCTTTATCCTCTTTGTGGCAGATAGCAAAATAGAGCAAGAAAGTGGGGGGGAGGGGAAGCAACTTTGTTCTCTTCTTTTCTTCTGAGCATAAACCCAGTAGTAGAAATACAAAATGAATCTCCAGTGTCTCGTAAGCATCCTGAGTCTCAGACATAAAATTTTATGCAGCATCAGAGGTGTCATGGGGCTGTATGATTCTAGCATGAAACCTGAGATTATGACTGACCGAAGAGCAGGATGGAAGTCCCAAGTGCACATCCAGTACCAGGGACAGATTGGCAGGTTAAAAGAAACATTCTAAGGTGTCTTATACTAACTCTTTTCTTTTCCTCTCTTTGATTCAGTTATTGATCATTTTGGTAGCCACGAGTTAAGTATAAACGATCTATATAAAGAAAAAAATTACTGAAAGGGAAGTTGTAGTGACCATAGCAAATGATTAAAAAAATAAGTTATGTACACTTCTTCCTACTGTGTTTCCCAAATCTTTTGCAGCTGTACTGTTTATGAAGGAATGTGGAACTGAAATGCCTTGAGAGGGCGATTCTTAAGATGCTGTGTGTTAATATTTAGAGACTTCTAACTTTGAGCACTTAAGAGGTTAACATTTCCCATCTACTCTTCTGGGAGTGGAAATGATGGAATAGACTGCCTCAAGCTGTATTTTGTGGAGTTTTAATAAATATATCTATTTGATTAAAAAGCTTCGCCATAATGTGGCTCACTCCCCTTTCCCCTTGGGAGGGAATGACAAGATTCCTAGCCAAGTTATTCTGAACTACTTAGCACTTAATCAAAGTCCATGACATCTTGTAAAGCTGGGAAAGGGAAACCGAAGAATAGTTCAGCTCACTTACTTCAAAAAGCTTGTTTAGCTTGTTGGGGTTTGGTTTGGTTTTATAGAAAATGCCAGTAAAACTGAGTGTTCCTTGAGTTGTGTAATGAAACCTGACAACGTCAGTGCAGGGCATTCCCCACAGAAGAGAGGGAAAAGATAATTAGGGTATATGCAAGAATGGAGCTGTCTAGAAGGAGAATATCAGCAGACTAGAATATTTTATATACTGTAGAACAGCAGTGCATGCCAGCTACACTGGAAGTTTTGCTAGGCTGGACTATAGGACACTTTTACCTCCTTCCGCTGCTGGATGCTCTTTTTGAAAAATCTCTAAAATGTTAGAGGAACAAGCTCGATTATATTGAAATCCAGAGAACGTGTGTTTTGTCAGGTACTCAGTGCACAAGTCTTTGGGATCTTGGCTTTGTATCCTGGTAGCTGTTTGTTCTACATTCATTTCTTACCTATTCCATGTCGTGAAAAAAGAAAAATATTTCCCTCCCACACTTTTAAAAATAGCTTTATTGTTTGTGGCATTTGCAACACATTAAGCCATCTTTCCACTTGGAAGGAATGGGGGAGATGCACAAACATTGGTTTGAGGATTACTAGACTCTTTTGGGGAATGATAGCTAATTATTCTTAACAGTGCTGCAGCAGCATGTATCACTGCATGAGCTAATCTTCTCTGCTGGCTGATCTGCCCGGTTGTGCTGTGTTGTAGGATATCCTGTAGGTATGTTCACCTTTTAAAGATACAGTAAAATTTGTTCTTGGCACAGAAATCTGCATGTAGACTCACAGATACCTTGTTTGATAATACACCTTTGGAAGAGAATTTTTGCAGCACCTTCATCTGTTAAGGTTACAAAGTCTTTTTAAGTTGTGTTTGTTGATAAGAATTTCAAATTAGCAAGAAAGATAAAATTTCTTGTGAAGCACGTGACGAAGCCAAAGCACACAGCACAGAATTCTGCACCAGAATAAGTCTATGCTGTTATTAAGGCTACTTTTGAGTAGGCTTTGTATAGGGGGATCTATACAGACACCAATTGTTTATTTAATAAAATTTGGCAAGTTATGCCATTAGTTTGGTTGTAAATTCTGCAATGGCTGCAAATTCTGGCAGTTTTGAACTTCTGCTTTTTGACTTGGGAGTTAAAATGATAAATAGCAGTACTAGTGGGCAGGTAAGATGATTTTAAAGTGTCAGAAGCCTTGTTTTTCTATAGTAATTGTGGCAGCATGTAACTATTTTTTAGATAATGCACATCAAGATCTTTCAAATAGGAACACTTTTCAATGTTTTTAAGCCACTTTGTAAATGTGTAAGCTGTATAAATATAAATATTTAATAAGCTTGTTTGGCACTTTCACCACTTCTCAAAACATTCTCACAAACAAAACAAACAAATCTGTCTTCCTTTAGCAGCTTTCTGAATGTCTCATCTATGAGATTAGAACCAGAATCTTAAGGCGAGAGAAAAAGGAGTTTCCTTTCTATCATGATGTTATTCACGTAAGAGGGATCACTGTATTTATTGCATACCTTATGTAACAGTGGGGAAGTACATTGGAAGTGAGACTACCACCATGCCTGGCCAAGGACGTTCACTAGAGTGGTCTCACCAGTGTGCTGCGCTTCTCCCTTGGTAGTTCGCAATAATCCAGTTATTGGGCATTTGTGCCATGTTCCAGGAAGTCTGACCGCTTTACGTTGAGTTAACAAAGAGAAAAAAAGAAATGTAACAAAGTCAAGGACCCTCCAAGATTATTATTTGGCTTTTGTGTTGTGGATTATGATGCTATTTAGTTGAATTGTTTCTGATGCTTCACATATCATTTTGTTGGTATTTTAGTAGCTTACTATTCTCAGAATTTGAAGACAGAAAGAATTAAACATAGGTTTTAGTTTAAATATTTGTTTATTGTCATTCCATAGCCTTGTCAAGCCAGTGCTCTTGAATGTAACAATGAGGAAAACGCAGTCATTTGTCATCATCACCCACACAGAGCAAACTGTAGGTCTGTGGTATTCTCTGGTCTTGAATATGGAAGATTATTTTGTTTTCTGTCCTCTCCAATTGCCTTTTCCCAGCAAATTCCTCAGGAATGATGAAAGCAGCTTCACAGTTACTTGTGTGCAATCTTAGACTTCCTTTGAATGATGCTATTTTTGCATGTCCTAGGCAAGAGACTCATCTATATGGGTACGAGTAAGGCAAGGACGGTACATGCTTTATGGCTTTAGCCATTTAGGCTCTGGTGATGAAATGGAAGTGAATTTTTGATGATGTATTGTGCAGTAGTGCTGGGGTGCTTAGAGGAGCTCAAAGGTTTTGACGCGCTACGTAATGTTTTTCCAAGATGTTTGGATTAGACGCCGGACCAGTAGGTGATTCATAGTTTACTTCCAAGATGGAAAAACAACAATTGCAGTGCTGTGAGATGTATTATTAAATTTACTAGACTGATATCTTCTATCCTTGGAATGGAAGTCTGGCATATTTTTGGTTGATGACTAGGGCAAACTTTTAGCTGGCTGATGGATTCCCTTTTGCAATGCTCTTTCCCCTACCAGAAAGTTATTTATTTTGTCTTTTAGTTATAGTGTGGTAGAAGAAGCATTTCTGCAGTAAAATCCTTTAGGGGAGACAGCCTGTACGCGGTATCTTCTCATAATGAACTTAGCAGTAAATACACTGCAAGAGCTTATTAATCTAACTTCCTTTATGAGCATAAAAGCAGAGTTCTCAGGAGAAAAGGTTTCACCTCTGAAACTGGATTGTCTTTAAGGATCAAAATAGAAGTACATACATTGACCTTCTGCCCCTGGGCACATAAGTTAATAATGGAACTGTTGTAAAAACTGATGATCTCTGTGCGACGTCAGGCACTTGTGCACACACAGACCACAGAACGTGAGCTCTGATTCCCTGACCAGTGAAGAAGCAAGGAGTGAATATAGCAGTAATAATTGAATATATCCACTCTGAACTAATGAAAAAAACGTTCAGAACTACTCAACTAGCTACTATGTAACAGTATTAAAGTCCTTTAAATTTTAAAGAAAACCTACAAAAATACAAGTTCCAATCTTTAAAGTGACTTAGGCATTTGGAGCAATGGGACTAAAGCTCTGAAGTCTCTTGGAAACAAGACTTTCAGAAGATCCCCATTGCTAATTCCACAAGAATAAACCCCCTCCATAAGAATAGCCAATATATGCAAACTATCTTGGATATTCTTTCATTAGGTATTATCAGTTCTAATTAGCAATACATATTTAAATAGATATATGAATAACAGGTTTAAATAATTTAGTTGGTGAAAATTATGCATACTTTTTCCATAGCCTGGGAAAATGAAAATCATTCTTTGTGGACAGTTATTGAAATTCTACTGAAGAATGCATAAAGTAGTACTTGACAAACAGGAAAAAATACGATATGCTTAATCTGGAAAAAAAAATACCACACAGTACATCTTTTCTTACATGAAAACAGGTTCTCTAAAAAGAACTAAAAGGTGTTCAAAAAAGACATAAAGATATGGCAAAGTACAGAATTGATTGTATTGGGGGAGTGGCAAAGTAAGATGAACATCATGAAGTTACACTGGTCTAAAAAAGGCAGGAGGCTTTGTAGAAGGTGAGGACATGGGGCAATTGAAAGGTCAGGTTCAAAATTGGTATATCATGTTGTATGTATATTTTCTTATTAAATTTAGAGAATTGTCAAATGGGTCTTGCTGAAGTTGTGTAGATGACTCTATACATGTCCAAGATCTCTTTTAGGTAACATTAAATAGCATTTCTACATATGTTTGTTAGCCATGTGGAGAGGATCTGTAAAGCCATCAGGATTTAAAACCATTTTTACCTACAACAGACTGAAACTACTTCAGCCCAGTCCGTATCTGCAGGGTTTCTTGCATCTACTTCTTACACCTCCATTGCAGATAAGACGACAAACTTGATTTTTGAGCTCATCTAGTCAGGTATTTATGTATTCTTGGGCCTGCAGTGGACGTTGGTTCAGTAATTTGAAGTCTTATTTTAAGAAATAAAGGAAACCTTCAGTCCATCCTTTCTGTAAGAGAATTGAGTGAAATCCCTCTTCAGTATTGAAACTGTAGTCCAAGGCTGTTTTCATTTTAACAATCAGACCTTGAATTTTTGGCACCTCAAGAAAGATATTTGTTGCATTTGAGTGTGGTGTGTGGTATGTGACCCAGATTGAGATTGAAGTGGAGGCAATGATCACAGGGGGCAAGATATAGATCAGTTCAATTTGCATCTTTCCATCCGTGTTTCTGAATCACATCTACCAATACAAAAAAAAACTTGTCTTTTTTGCTTTGTTCCTGGAACTGGGTTTCAAAGCCAGACACGGATAATAGACATGTCTTTTCATAGCTGGTACTATTGAAACAAAGAGCAAAGATAAATCAATTTTTCTTCACCTTTTTTTTCTTAATAATTCCATGTGTGATACCTTTTCCTTTTCTGTTTTCTTAACAATCACACTAACATAAAAGTAGCCTGTTGTTCTCTCCTACAATTGATGTTTTATAGTCCAGGATCTTGAAATACTTTATACACACTTTCATTTATATGTGTGTGTGTGTATATATATATATGCACAAACACACACTCTCTGTCATTCACTGATTTTTATCCTTTTCCATTTCTCAAATACCATCATTTTGTGGTTTTAGTATCTTTTGAGCTTTCCAGGAGCAGCAGTAATATAAAGCGTTGAGTGAGAGGCAGAAGGATGCTCTTTGCACCATCAGGGAGAAAAAATACTGCCGCACAGGCAGTATCATACTTTGTTTCATATGCGCTAGACTACACGAACCCTGTAACTGTGGGACTCTTTCCCCTATTGTATCCTCTTAATACTACTTACAGCTATGTAACCTTGATTTGAGAGGAAGGAAATTTAAGACAATTTCTTCACTGTTATAAAGTGTTAGGACCAACTAAGAAAAAAGTTATTTTCTTTGTAGACTAGAAGAGGTGGGTACTGAAGATGCCCTCCTCACCTGCAGGAAAACATATTGCTGTGTGTTTCTAATTGCGTGCTCCCTGGAAAACTGAGTAACATTTACTAGCTTTAAACAAAGAGACAATAGCCCAATAACCTACATTTTTTCAGCTACAGAGCAAGATGCTATGGCATGACATGTCCCTATGTCCAATGCCTGTTCACCCCCCACGCTTAGTGTCAGAACAGTTCATGAAGAGAAGCTTCTGAAAACTGGAATAGTAGTGGGGCAATGAACTCTCCTGCAGCCGCTGACAGCTTGGGGTGCTGGCACTAAGGAGGAAGCATGGAGTTTACATTTAACAGTTCTGACTTGAATGCCTGCTTGGGAGCTAAATCTGAACTACCATAGGTGTGAATTTCAGAAATGACAACCAACTACACATGAAGTAGAAAAGTTTTCAGTGAAGGTCATCAGCTTTTTTTTTTTTTTTTTAAATATTAGCTTTGTTACTATGTAGGCATTCCTAGTTTAGATTATTTTGGAGGCTTCCTCTATAAGATGAGAGGATGGCAAAAAAAAAAAAAAACAAAACAAACTTAATATGACTTGGGCTTTGTTACTGTGTTGATAAATACTCACGAAAATGCAGTAAATAACCAGATATTTATTAATACCCTGTAAAAAAAGAGAAGTGAAAACTTAAAGCTGGCATTAATTTTTGAGAACGGAGTAATCCCCCAGTAGGTGATTCCTCACTTCTGATTCAGGTAAGATCCTGCCACTTTACCCAAGTCCCTAACTGTGTCTTTTTCTCTCCCTCTCCATGGTAGGTTATGTGTTCTGTATGTTACATCGCCTGCCTGAACAACATGACTGCACATTTGACCACATGGGACGTGGGCGTGAGGAAGCCATTATGAAAATGGTGAAACTGGATCGGAAAGTAGGGAGATCTTGCCAACGCATTGGCGAAGGATGTTCCTGAGTGCAAGACTGCAACCAAATGCTGTTCTCTTAGTTCACTAATGTTAGCCTTATTTAGGACAAAGTCAGCCAGACACCTTGTACTAGGCAAGTTTCAGACTACAGCCAATCAGTTTCCTTTCTTTAGCCAACCGTCCTGGTACTGTAGTTTAGGCGTTGATGGTGGTTGAAATTGATTTCTGGCTGGTTACTAAGGTGCCTGCTAGCCACCGTATAAAAATAAAACATGAAGAAATATTATTTTTGAGCATGGCTAGGGGATTTAAACAAAACAAGAAAAATCCAAAGGCTTCTGTTATCGCTGGAGTCACTCTAAAAGCCTTATGCTGGAAACATTCCAGCTGCAGAGTTAAAACAAGTAGTTGTATAGAAGCTGGTGTAAAAGTTTGCTATGCACATAGCTTTCGGACAAACTGTTTAATGTGCAGCCTTTCACCTCTTCACTGCTAGTGAATCCTGAGGAGGTGAAATACTACTAAGAGCAGCAACTGCAGCTGCTTAAGCCCAGAAGACCTGACTGGTCACTCGTGCCTTCATCGCGTGTGGCTTTTGAGTTAGGCAGTGTCACCAGCATCAGGGATTCTGTTGGGGTAGGAACATCTTTCTGGTTCTTCCCAGGAAGCCAAAAAGAAAAGGGGACAGAGATTCTTATGAAAATTTTTTATATCTATCTTACTATAAAGAACCTATCAGGGTTTGGTTTTTTTTCTTTCTTCTCAGTTAAATTATGATCTCACTTTAAAGCCAACTCCATCCCAGAGCAGTAAATGGTGCATACTTTTTACATGGCATCCACAGAGATTCTACAAGTTGTGTGAACAGATTCCACATACCTTGAGCACTGCAGCCATTCCCACTGGCCGAAACCTGATTGGCTCTTGTTTGCCTTTTGCTAAGTGCAGGTATCTGATAATTGATCAAATAAGGCTAATTCACAGCACAGTAGCCATGGCTGGATTCTACAGACTGACTTTCTGTAGCTAGACTTATATATTGGGGGGAAAAAAAAGGACATTTTGTAGCAAACGGAATTCAGTAACAGTATTGGGGAACAACCGGTAAAGCACCCTTTGTCAGATTGAGATTGTGTTCCTCACTTCCACAGTGTCAATGAGATAATCAGATGGGCTATAGCGGCCCTGTTTCTATGCAGCTGAGCGCTCTCCTGAAAATCTCTGCCCGCATCTATTGCAAAGCAAGTATAGCAAGTGAATGTGAAAAGCATTACGTGGAGTAGAATGTTTTGGATCTGTTTAGACCTATGGCTCTGTGTTACGGTATGTTGCGTTGAGCTGAGCTGAACTGAATCGCACCAGTCTTGTCAGTTTGGAAACAAAAAAAAAAAAGCAAATATAATTATCAGCATGTCTCCTGCTGCACACAGGGTTTATGCAGGTAAAAAGGATTTGTACTGATGTGGCCCAGCTTAATCCTGAGGGAATTTAGCTTCTCAGTTTATTAGTAAGGTATTAACAATCAGGTACATTTGTAAGAAAACCTGAGGGAGGGAAAGATTTTTGCCTCATCTTCAAATACTGGGCAGATACAAAACATCAGAGGGGTGAAGTAACGTGTCACTTGAAAAACCCCAGTGTTTTGGGAGTAAGCTTGTGAGTCATCCTCCATTTGTTACAGGTAACTAACTCCTTATAGGCCAAGTTATATTGTTACTTTGGTAGCCAGCTAGGAGCACTTAACAAGGAGACAACTAATGTTAAAAAAAGAATATCTGTATGTCTCTCCACACATTACTCGGCATCTGACTGTATTAGCGTTAATTAACCATGAAGCAAATCAGAAGTGTCCCATCATTATAAAATGCAAGCTACCCAAAAGGCAAGCTGTTTTTTTCATTATGGTTATTATTGAAGAATATGAAACCAGCAGCAAAATCTTCTGTAATGTGCTGCATTTTCAGGAAATGGTCCTGATGAGAGGGACTGTCCAAGAATATTATTTACCTTTGTCGTGAGTTTAAAAAAACATGGGTTTTGGCGGCTGCTGTGATACGCACTTTCTTTTCCTACAAAATCCTATCATAGCATTTGATGGGCATTCTGATTGATGCACAAGACTTTTCTGCATTAATACTGAAGATGCTATTTGTTCCTCCTTAATATTCTCTTTAATCTCGTTACAAGTGCACAGATCGTTTCGAGGTGGTTCTTGAGAGAACACTACTTAAAGTTCATGTGAATTATGGACAATGTTCACTTTAAACAAAAAAAGTTGGGGAGGGGGTTGTTCCTTTGCAGTATCTGTTCTGTGAAGTTTGTTAAACGTAAAGAAAGCTTAAGTTCTTGTATCTTAAAAGAAGATCTTATTTAACCCTTTTGTGTTCTAGATTTACTTACACATGTAGCCTAGAGCTCAGTTTTAGTTTAACATTGTGAAAATATTAAAAGAATCTTGTAACTTTATTCTTTTTCCTCCTGCTAAAAAAAAAATTAAACCAATCAGATTAAAGTTTGAATTCCTTTCTGCTATTCTAACAGGTCTTACTATTTTGCACCATTTCTGCTGCAAGGTCATGTGAGAAATATGAATGGGGAAAATACCAATGTTAGGCCAGTAACTTCAAGCTGAATTTACAACTGGTGTAAGGTGGACAGTATATTCTGCCAGTTTGGAAGGGGAGGATAATATTTCAGCTGGAGTCGAGATCAGCGATTTAGTTTGTAAGCGAATCTGGCTAAATCTACTGAGAATTGGTCAATTCAATTTTGAGGTTAGAGAAAGTAATCAAATGAGTAAGTTGTTCATACTCTTAATTCAAATACATACTATGCACTGTATCATTGACATCAAAGTTTTAAAGTGTCTTAAATGTTCTTCCATGCATTTTGACAACTTTTGCGCCGAGAGTAACTGTATTCCAAATCATAATGGGCTGTGTTCATAATGGATATGTACAGGAATAACTATTGTTTCTTCATCGCTTAGATGCTAGAAACACAAGGCTAATTAAAAAACAATTGAATGTATTAGAGGCAGAATATCAAGGTGATTATTTTAAAATATTTTTGAAAATTGTTTGAGATCAAAACTGTGCCTGTACACCCATTTTCCCCCCCCCTCAAATTAGTATGGTACTTTCAATTATAAAAATGTGTGATTCTTGAACGAGATGGCTATCTTGCAGTAAAGGTAAGTTATGTAAAATAGCTCTGCCTTTCATCACATTTCAAACCTATAGCTGGGCGTGAGCCAAGGCTTCAAGGAAAAGTAAGAATTGCCCATGAAGGTTGCTATGCCAGAGCCTGTCCTTGATTGCACTGGTTTGTTTTAAAGCAGTTTGGTGTCTTGAATGAGAAGCTATGTAACTGTAAAATGAGGTACCTGAGAACATAAAACCACTCTTCAGTAGTGCACAGGCAACACCTGGAAAAGAGAACTGCTTTTATTTATTCCATGGAAGGTGATAAATGCATTCAAAACTTGAATTTTGCATGAATTTCTTCTTTTGGGCAAGTTGTAATCCCCCGGCCTGTTGAGCACAATGTCCTGGTTATATTTAATTTTGTACTCATTGTGGTGTTCAGTTCATTCTACAATCATAGCAGTTCCTTCTGTGACTATGTTCCAACTTAGGTATAAATCTCTAAGGGATAAAAGCACTTATTTTTTAATCTTACAATTACTGTTTCAGTACAAACACTTGCCAGGAAAGAAAACTGATAGTAATGATGTCTTAAAAATTCAAGTTTTGACTCCAAGAAGTACATCAGGGGAATAATTGAGAGCACCTCTGCTCATAGTTGATGTGTACACAGTGAAATACCCAAACAAATGAATTAACATTCTCTTTGTTGTAGTGTAGTTACTGAAATTGTCAGTCATCAGCAAAGAGAAGGTCTAATCAAAGTAATCCCTTAACATCACAATGAGATTGTAGCCAATTCACGCTGGAAATAATTTTACCTGCTCCTGGGAACTTCTATACCTAGAAAACAAATGAAAACATTTAAGACAATACTACTTAAAATGAACTGTGTTTATTGGCACCAGATGTTTATTTCATCACTCAAATATCTGATTAGAATTCTGCACACAGAATAAAAATAATATGAGCAGCAGTAAGCTGTGATTCAACACAAAAGCTGATTTGGCAGGAGCTGCTGTATAAGGATACAGTTCTAGTGCAACCAGTTCATAATCTTATGCTTGGCTGAGTGTGGCTGTGCGTACTTTGCTACAGAAAGAACCACTGGAAAAACAGTGCATAAGATTAAACTGTTCGAAAGTATTCACAGCGCGGATTTTACACATTGAATTTGTGCAATAGTAGGCTTTAGCTCTCACTATCAGCAGCTTTTCTAGGACAAGAAACTTCAGTGCTGCTGGAAAGAGCCACTTCAAATGACAGTTCTCAAAGATATCAGTGAGAAGGACATACTTTTCTTTCTGTTTCTAGTCTTCATTCATTTTTTGTTTTTGTTGAAGCAGTAGTTCTGCTTGAATGTTGCTCTTTTTGGCTTTTCAGTATTCACCAGAGCAGGGGGGGAACCCACAAAAAACAACCATCAACTTTGTTCTTGCAAGCCCATGCACGTTAGTTCAAGCAGATTAAAATATGGGCATTGGTCTATAAAAGTTTTAACCTCCATGTGCATTTACTACAGCAATAGGCTACTTCTTCAATTAACTGAAACTTAATGCAGATTTTATTTACTTGTTCTGGATGTTAGGCTATGGGGTTTTTTTGCACTTCAGTTATGTGATATTGTCCATATACACCTTTCCATAAAATCTGCATACTTCATATTCCATTCTGAAGTTGTGTCAGGAGGATAGAAGGTGTGAAAGCAGGAGGCAGAGGACACAAATTGACAAGCTCTTAGTGATCACATCGACCTTCTTCAAGTCAGCTCAGATCATAAAATGGTAAAGAAGCGAATAATTACTTGCCAAACAGCACCAACTTTCTTGACTTGGTACTACAGAAAGCTTTTGCTTTATCTTTGTGAATATACCTGTGTAGAGTTTGTCTGAGTCAATTCTGCAAGATATGTTATATGCAAAGAAATGAAACAGGACTGTCATAATTAGAAAACATTTTTGATTGATTATTTAGTAATAACTGCATATTTTGCTACAGGACCTTCTTATTTTGCAATATGCTGCTATTTTCTTTGGAAGAAAAACAAGCAGAACTTTATAAGACTAACTGTAAACAATTTCAAATTCAATAAGTGCATCTGAAGCATTAGGAAAAGATTACTGAAATTATATATAGTTTTTAAGGATGATGACTGCATTCTCTAACAAAAGGGTTTTGTTTCTTGGATAGTAGCAAGTGTTGATGGCAATGGTTTAACCGTAAGCAGAATGTTCCTTTCTGCTAGGTTTATGCAAAGCTAATAACATGCAATAGGACGCTGTGAGTTAATAACTTGTAGCACAGTGCAGTGACTGTGTAAGTAATGAGAATAAAGTTATAGACACCTACTCTTGTCTGTTGGCTCTCCCTTCACATGAAAGGACAGAAGATGGCACCTGCTATTTCCTTGTTGCTTAGTCCCTTTTATTTTCTGAGATGCAGAAATCACTTTCAATGTGTGCTCAAGGAGGATGGAAAACCCCATTCTAACTGAGTTCTAAAGACTTCAGAGTTTTTCAAAATATTTTTATAAAGCTGACATCTGTAAAAGCAGAAGTCATCCACCGCTATCAACGATGCAACACCAGAAGGAGCTCTCTTCAGGGTTCTCAGAACAGTTCAAAATACTATTTGGTTGTTTTTTTTTTTTTCCCACCTCCTGTTAAATAGTTCAGGGTCCCTTTGAATTAAAGTAGCAATCCTTAAAAAAAAAAAAGTTATGGCATTGTATCATCTCTTGAAAGGAAGGCCTGCATGATCAGCACTTCTGCATTAAGCAAGCTAAATGAAAGGTTCATTGTTAACTCCTGAAATGCTTAGTCTCTTCTCTCTGCTTCTCAAAGGAGCAAATAAGTGCAAGACTCAGAGGAGGGAGAAGAGAATCTGAGCCCTCTACTAGACAAGCTAAATTCAGAGTTCATTCTTCATTCTGGCAACAGTTTGACAACTTTTTTTTCCCCCCTTTTTTCTGCAGTGTTTAAAGTATGCTACATTTGCTTGAGATTCCTGAAAGCTTTAGCTTGCCCAGTTTCTAGAGCCGTCTTTTAACATGCTACAGTGGCATGAGAAAGATGCTGAATTCCAAGAATAAGTTAATTTTTTTTTTTAAGTTAACCACTGTTGGCTAGCACAACTGTTCTTGTCTACACTAGTTTTTTTAAATGACAGCTAGCTAAAAATGTTTAACTGAGCCATCTGTACCAGCTTAGCATGAATCTTGTTCCTTTGGATAGTCTGTTGTGCACAGCAGCCAGAGGTGTTACCTTTAATCTGTCTGTATGCAGACTTTCCCTGTCATTACCCCCACATGTTTATAAATTAAAATACTAATCAGGTGAGCAGCAGTTAGTTACAAATTCTATAGCTATCTTCCAGTCAAGTTACACACCTCTTGTTTTCCTCTTTCTGCTTTTGGCTGTTTGGTCTCAGATCTTGTCAAAAATAATGGTTCCAAATAGACTTTTCCATACTCAGACACACACACGAATCTGGGACATCAAATGGCTGAAGCAGAATTACATTGCTGGGCTAAAACCAGCTTTCACTTTCTGCACACCCACGTACATATCATCAGTCCTTTTCTGGCTTGTCTTCTGGGGAAATGTCCCAATATCTCAATTTGCCTGTTTAACAGTAGCTGTAGTTTAATCATTATCAACTACTCTAGACTTAGTCCTGGAAGCAACTTTATGCTTATTTGCCATTCCATTAACAATGCTTCTCCCTAACAGCTGAGAAGTTTGAGTGAATGCTGACTGGTGGGTTACTGGTATTTTTCAGCAGTGTATCTCATGCTAGTCCTAAGGGGCATGGAGTTTAGTGAAGGGTGCATGTGTGTAGGTGTAGGATCAGCTAGGTGACGCTGCTACCTTAATAGCAATACTTTGCCTCTGTTTCAGGCAGCAACTCCTGCTAAATTAGTGGGAACAGGGAAATACGTGCTATTTGAAGCTTATTATCCAATATTTCTGTCAGCCTATGTTCTAGCGCCCATGCAGGCCTTCATTTCTTTACTCCCTGGCTCCTCTGTTTGCTGCAGTTTCTGTAGGCTTTCTCCATCATCCCTTTTGCAAATTCTTCCTCATCAGCTACACTGTCCTCTCCCTCCCCCCCACATTGCCATGTTCAAAGACAGAGTCGATGTGAAGACAACATAAAAGTAGAGATGATCACAACTAAAGGTAAAAGTATTAAGGATTATATTGCCAGTAGCTGTTTCTATCTGTAATTAAAATTTATTTTTGTTAAATGACTGCTGCTATTTAGTATGTGAAATTCCTAGCACTGTCTTAATATACTGTAGCAAATAACATTAAGGCTGAGCTGTATGTACAGTTTAAACCCCTTCTTCATTGCTCTTAACTTTCTCTGTGGACTCTCTCAATACAAGGAACCTTAAGGCTAGCTCGATACTTCAGCCACTAGAGATACGCAAGCCGTGTTTAATAGTACCTCTATAGGTACCAAATACTCATCCAGACCAAGAATAAAAAAAATTGTCTTTGTTCTGCCTTTAATTCTTTCTTTCTGTTATTAACCCAATGTTGTTATTTTGTAGATAAAATACAAAGCTAACACTCATTTGCCAAGTAATGCTACATGTTTATCAATCACAGTGATTGATTTAGAATTATTAGCATATGGTTGGTACAATGGATTTGTTTGGTTTCTTTACATCAAGCTTCATGAAGACAATTTTCGACTGTTATAACTAGTGAAACAAGCAGATTTGATTGACATAAAAGCCATGGGTCAAGTAGACCCAACTCAAATTTCTTACATAAATAGGAATGCGTTCCTTGCCTTTGCTGTTCCCAGTCTGGATAATAAAGGTAAAGCCAATTATGCTTCCTCAGCTGCATGCAAGTGCAAGTTGTCCCCTGGCTCGGCAGCTGCAGTGGTGCTCTGCACTGTTATCCCAAGCCCTGGAAGACCTCAGGATTCACTGAACCGATAATCCATTAGTCCCTGAAGGCAATCAAGTTGTATATTGTACCTGTTCTTTCTAACCACGTTTGTTGTGTGAAACAATAAAATTGTTTATAAAGAGATATAATGTATTAAACAAGACAGTGCTGATCTGTGATTGATTTGTGCCTTCTGGAATGGCTTGCTTTCATCAGCCCTTGGCTGACAGCAGAAAGGTAGGGAAGGAAATTTAACAGCCTATGAAACTTTAGTCACTCCACAGGAGCTGAAACAAGTGTTGGGCCCTATGCAGTTTGCATACATCCAGCAAGGCAGAAAGATTAAGGCAGTCTTACCATTTTATTTCACACCAGCCCTGACGCAGTCACCTAACAGCAACGTGGATCAGTTTTCCTTAGCCAGCATTCAGCACCTTTATTGAGTAAAGGCAAGGAGGATGAATTATTTTGAGAGCAGTCTGAAGATAAAACATCAGATAAACATCTGCTATAAGGATTACACCAAAATAGAATTCTAATACTGAAATGTGTTTCGAATACACAATACATGTCTGATTTCTCAGAAAGCACCATGGAAGCTGAAATTGGGGCATTAACAGCAGAAAGAACAAAAGCCAGTAGGCTTACCACAGCATGTAATTCTTCACGGTAAGACTGTCCCTTGCTGTTCTTACTGTTTATGGATTTCTTAGTGTAATTTTCTGTTTGAGAGAGAGCTTAACTGTGAACTACAGTTTGTGGATACTGTGTAATTCCATTACTAGATAACTGCTACTCCAAAGCATATGAGAAGAATGGCAGCTTTAAGTCTTAGAATGGTTCATTTTTATCCTTTATTTTAGAGCATATGGCTAAGGGGTTGATCTCCTAAATACAGAAAAAACAGAGAAAGCTGAAGTATTAAATTCTTCCAAGGAACCTGTGTAAACTCTTCCTGCAAAGAATTCATCAGCATGTTAATTCAGAGCTGCCATGTAAATAAGTCTTCAGTTTAAAAAAACTCCAGTGATAAAGTGACTTGCTCACTTCAGCCAGAAGCACATTCTTCATGCTATGCTTTTATTGCATACAAATTATTCCATCTGATATCCATTACTATCTGCGTCAGCATAACCAGAAAAGTAAAAATACGAGGATTGCACGCCAACTCTTACAGTCAATGAAGGTGGCTAAGCTTCAAAGGTTTGCAACAGATGAAGAGATAAAGAGTTTATATAGTGCTGTTCTAGCCAGTCTTTTTTTATTACCCCTGTGCTGGTAGGCGTTATGGAGAAGGTGTAACAACTTCCTTTGTACTGATGAAGGGCCAAGCAAACTAAGATTCAGTCAAACACCATACACACGCACACAAAATAAATAAATAAACAAACAAATAAATAAAATCTTTCTCAAGCATCCAGAACATGGTCGCATGTCACATTACTCAAGTTGCAATAAGCCTAGGACACTCACGAAATGATAGTCTCTCACACACAGGCATTATTTCATCATAGATGACATACTATGCAACCTTCACCTGCAGGCAGTTCAGCAATTTGTTCAAGTAATTTGGCAAGGATATGAAGTAATAGTGGACTCTAAAATATCCACTTATCCTGAATTTATTTGAATGTGGTAGCCAGCTCTGATACAGCCTTACAGTCCAAATCCACTCCCATTCAAGAATCAAGCTCCTTGTATTTGTCCATGCCAAATCAGTAAAAGAAATGTCATCCCCAGTGTGGCTGGCATACAAGTTCCTCATCGCTCTAAAGTCATAGGCAGCAGCAAGAAGTTCAGAGTCAGCGGGCCATGCTAACGCCTGTGCGCCAACCTCTCTGCAGAGAAGAGTACAAAAAAACACCTGCAACTGGGGAGAGAAGTTATTGTGGAATTTCCTGTGCTGTCTTTGGTAGGCAGGCAGGAGAAGAGGGTAGTGATCTGCAAGATACTGACAGTACAGTGTTTGTGCAGCGCTGGAGCTAGTAAAGCATCTCCTGTATTATTTTCATGCTCTGCCCATATATTACTTGGCTACAATCTGCCTGTACTCTGCAGCCCCTCTTCTCCAGCAGTAAGCAAGGGCTTAAGACCTCCTCAGCAGTAACATCCCCCCACTTTCTCTTCTCAGACAAGTGGCAGATCAACACTGTGGCAAATGCTAGCTCAAAAGCTCTATAAGAGAAAAGAATAGAACTCCCCATGCCACCCTGGACTGCTGAAGGCCACAGTGAAACCTTCCCTCTCTCCATCCCCCAAGTCTTGTTCCAGATCCTGAACAGTTGGCAAGCAAAGATCAGTGAAGGGATGGACACGCATGCTCAACACAAGCCTCCTTCCTACCTCCCAATTTTTGTCCAAAGTTGCAGTGGTGGCTTGGTATTTGATGGTACTGGAAGGCTTGGTGGGGTGGAGGAGGATGCAAGACTTGGGTGGAACGTCCTCCTGGCATGCAACAAGGGAAACTGCTGATTTTTAGGATTAGCACTAACTAGCCTCTCTTGGGAGCCAGGCTAAAAGCAGAATCTAGCAGTTCATTTAGTGAACTGACAGTGCCCATCTTGGATACACAGCATCCTGCAGAAGCTAGTTTTAGCTACCAACCCAATCTGTGGGTGCAACAAGATCAAACTGTTCCTCAGGAACAGAAATAGCTGATCTCACTGCCACAGTTTCATTATTTCTTTGCTCAAGATGAACCCTGCATCAGCGATTGCACAATGATGTCAAAATATGACATAACATATCTGACTCCAGGCTGAACTAATGCTTTGGCTCAGTATTTGATTTTCACAAGAGATGAAAAACAAATAGACATGGAAGATTACTGAAAGGCCAGGTGACTAGCCAGGGTCACTGGGCTCTACGGTAGACTGACTTCTTCTTACAAGCCATTTAAGTTTCTTAAGGTTAGCTAGAGTACTATTCTTCTCTTTCTCATACTAAGAAGGCATTTGATTTTGCTTGCGATCTTGCAAGTGTGTTTCCTCCCAGAGGTAATTGCCCTTTGGGCTTGCAATCATATTCTTAAAGCACTGAAATACTTGTAAAAAAATGTTACATATAGACTTATTAAGAGGCTGTCTGTCAGTATTAATTTCAGAATAGCATAAAGAACCTTTTCTACCAGAAAAAAAAAAAAAAAAAGCTGCCTGCGTGTAGGACAAAGGGTCACACACTTATTTAGTTTACGAAGTATAAATCAAGCCAGTATGTGGCTCCTGAAGTAGAACGTGAACAAAGTAAACTCAGAAGCTGAAGGTCAGGGTTTGAAGGACTCTCCTTTTATTTAAGTTTTAGGACCCTTGAAGGTAGAAATTCTCCCCCTCTCACATGGCTACCTCTTCCACAGATCAGGTCTTTGGTAGCACTCCAACTTCACATCTATATTTATCTAACGATCAATAGACAAAATTTATTGAACTGCAGCATTTAGCAGCTGAGAAATACAGCTGAGAAGTAAGAGATGTGTCAAGTACTGGTATCTGGCTGAAATGAAACTTGTTCCCAGATAAACTAGCAGCTCGTTCAGTTTGACCATTAGGATTCCACCCTTCCACTGGTATTCAGAGAAAACCTGACTGGGAATGCTGCAGCCTCAGAGAAATTGCACAAGGCTTCTGTACATTTCTGGGCTAATAGTGAGAACTTAAAAAAACCCTAACAAATACTAAGTAACATGAAAATGAGTTTGCTAGCATTTCTTTAGGCAGCAAAGACTACACACTCTTAAAAAAAAAGTTTTAGTTTGATATTGATTATAACAATTATGTAGACAGAAATTAAATGCACAGCATTATGCAACTGTGTTACCATGCTTCAGTATAAGGAATTCTACATAAGTGGTGTGGGAAATAAAGTAAGCAAAAGAAGAAACACTTCTTTATAGCAACAAGAGGAGCTGATGCTGCATAACTGTAATTAACAAAAAATCTCTTTTTGCTATTCAAAGGCACTTCTCACAGTTTCATCTGCTGGGTTCAGCATCTGACATTGATTGGCTTGTGCAGTTTGACTCGGTTTCTGGTATTCTGATCTCAATAGAAATGTATTGGAGAAGACAGAAATGGAACAAATTAGGAACCCAAGCCATCCCCATGCTAACTAATTGAATATATCTACAAACATCGACCAACCCCACAATTGCTGTTGAAGCTATTACATCAAACAATCATGAAAATTCTCAAAGCTTGTAGATATAAAACATGTTGGTAGCTAGTAAAGGAAGCTGTAAAAAGGGAGAGCTTTTTTTTTAAAAAAAAAATATTGGATTACAGGTTTACACATCTCATTTAAAAAGAAAACAAAAAAAATAGAGCTGTTACACAAACCACCTCCCTTTGATTCCTGCACAGCGTAGTAAACACGTACCATTTACATTCTACAGTACAGAGAAGCCATTCAGGATGAGCTGAGCCACTGCACAGGTTTTAAGGCCATCTGGCACACAGTCCTCAACTGTCCATCACTTGAGACCCAATGTTACCTCTGGGCTCATGGAGACCTGCTGTTATCTCAGTTTCTCTATTACTGTCATTTGTTGACATCAAGAAATGGAGGTTATGGAAGATGTTATTTATGTGACTAAAACAAATGTTACCTTATTGGCAGCTGCCTTCTGTTTAGTTTCTTGTTTGTAAAGGGGAGAAGAATATTGTCTTTGCAGTTCTTCATGGTTTATTTTTAAGTAAGTTGTGCATCAAATCTGACAACAAAAAATGAGGTTTTAACACACTGAATTAAATTTAGCTAGCTTACTGTTCCTGGGTCTTCTGCTCATGCTAAATGACTTTTTAGTTACCCTTGACTGCAGGAAATTCATTATCTTGGGTCTACTCTAGTAATGCAGATTTCGGACACATCAGTTGAGCTGGGTTCTTGGGTTTTGTCCTGGTTTTGGCTGGGATAGAGTTCATTTTCCTCCTGGTAGCTGGTATAGTGCTGGTTTTGGATTTAGGATGAGAATAATGTTGATAACATACTGATGTTTTAGTTGTTACTGAGCAATGCTTACACTAAGTCAAGTCAAGGACTTTTCAGCTTCTCAGAAGCTAGGAGGGGACACAGCCAGGACAGCTGGCCCAAACTGGCCAAAGGGATATTCCATACCATATGACGTCATGCTGAACAGTAAAACCGGGGGTGTTGGCTGGAGGTTGAGGGCTGCTGCTTGGAGACTGACTGGCCATCAGTCAGCGGGTGATGAGCATTTGCATTGTGCATCACTTGTTTTGTATATTCTTTTAGCATTATTATTATTTTGCTTCCTTCTGTGTCCTATTAAACTGTCTGTATCTCAACTCATGAGTTTTATCTTTTTTCTGATTCTGTCCCCTATCCTACTGCAGGGGGGGGGGAGTGAGCAAACGGCTGTGTGGTGTTTACCTACCTGCCAGGTTAAACCACAACAGTTTTTTAGTAGATGCAGAGGGCACCAGATGGAGGGCTTATGCAGCAAAGGGTGTAGCTGCTTGGTTTGTTCGGTTTGTTTTAAGTGCTGTGTGTTGTAGCAGAGCAGCAGTGAGGAAGAGCTTCCCATTTATCTTTGTAGCTCCTGCACCCAGGTGAAATACTCTGGAAATACGTGCACCTTCTCTCAGAAAATAATAGCCATTCTTCTCAGTTAGGAAAACGTTTTAGAAGGAAAGAAGAGCAGCAACATGGGTAGGGAAACTCCATCAGAAAAGATAGAGTCCCTCTCTCTTTCCACAAGGACAGAATGTTGAGGAAGGGAGGATTTGACTTCTATTGACTGCCTTACCAAGCACACCTCAGTTTTTTAATCTGTTTGAAGAGAGGTCTTATTTTAGAGCCTAATAAAATAGAACATGTGCTAGGTTAGAGATTGGGAGCTTCCTGGTGTACCTTAATGTGCTCATTTGAAAGAAAAGGTGGGGAGTAGTTTCACATGAATACTCTAGCTGATTCAGGGTCCTGTCACAGCCTATTTTTCTTCTCTCCTTTTATGTTAATTGGACAAATAGAAAATAATTAAGAGAGGACATAGAACAGGCTACTTGGCTCAATAAAAATGTCAGTTTGGCTGCCTCAATGTAATAGGCAGAGCTAACATCATTTGGCTAAATAAATGGGTGTGTTTTGTTCAGCACCGTGGTTGTCCACAGTGCTTTGAAAGCAAAGATTATGACAGCTCAGCAACTGCAGGCTAATGTGGCCTGGTGATCTTAGAGCAGAAGAGACCTTGCCAAGCTTCCAACAGGAAATGGTCTTTATGTCAAAGCATCGGCTACAATGAGGTCAGAGAGTGGGTCATGAGGCTCAGTAGGGCAAGGCTAGGCAAAAAAAAATTGCCAAAATGGCAATTCTGCCAAATATAAGAAATAATACAAGTTTTTACTGAAGTCTGGTCAGTGTTTCTGCTGCTGTCCTTGTTGCATGGTGGTAGTGTGTTGATACTGAGTTGTTGAGCACTGTATGGCTAGCAAATTTGCAGTCTGGAGATCTCAGCATTGGACTTGTCCTGAGAAATCAGTGTAATCAGTACACATTTCACAGTGGTAGCTGAAGTGTCCTACCTTGCATATGCCATTTTTCCTCCCTGTTCTAAGTGCATAGCAGCATCTTGCCTTCAGAAGTATAAAGGGAAGATCAAGTCAATTAGTGATAAGAGGGGAAAAAAAGCAGATCCTCTTGCATATAAGAAGGGGACAGCAAGTACTGCACAGATTAGGTGGCTCATTACACTCTTTTTTATCTTAGATATTAAAAGGCAGAAAAAAATGCTAAATATCATCAGAAGTATTTGCTATGAGTCTCTACAGTCACACCAAAGTCTAAATGCAACAAAGTACTATTAAAAATCCCACGTGAAGCCTAGGTGCCCAACAATTCCAGATCAGAGAAGTGAAATGCTTCACATGCCATTTAGAATGCCACAAGCATCAGAGATATGCCCTTTGGAGATTATATGAAGAATCAATACATCTCATTATCCTTTACACTAGAAAAATCCAAATGTTCACTCCACTATTAAAATTTTACTGCTAGACCTATCCTCATTTGCAAAGGGCCCAACTACAAAGAATTTGTTCTTACAGAAAGAAAACCTTGAATATGAAGAGCACTTCACTTCTGCTGAGTTTCCTACATTGAAGTAAACAAAGACTGACCCTTTCCACCCAGAAAAATCATCAAATGCCTAGATTAAACCCAGATTAATCACTATCCTTCTGAGCACACTGGCATCACTACACATTTCTTTGGCATGAAAAAAAACAATCGTGTTCAAGTGAGATTGCTGTCTCCATCCAGAATAGAACTGCAAGTGATTGAGTTACCATGGTGTACAGCAAATTACAATTTCTCCATTGAGCAGCACTAGCCAAGGCCACGTATGCCCTTAACCATTGCAAATACAAAGTAAAACCATTTCCACCTGGTTCAAGCTAAAATCTTGCACTAAGTTACCATTTATCACCAACGATTCAGTAACACTTCACACGCGTTCTCCTCCTCTTGCAAACATAGTCCTTCACACACAGTACCTCAAACATTTTTTATCATATGAAAGTAGATTTAGGGAGGCAGCACTGAAGTTGTTTACATGGAAATTTGAACAGGCCATACAGAAGAAGACTCTTGATGCTTTGGGAAGTTTTCAACTGCAGCATAAGCCAGACGCAATTTTCATGTCATGCATGAATTATGGCACTTCCAGAAGGACAATACCCCTGTTATCACACCAAAGCTTTTTCTGCCCTTGAAGAAAGAGGAATGCCAGCTCCTCCATCAAAAAAAAATACACTCCTTGCAGCACAAGATTTTCCCTTAGCATTCTCCCACCTGAAGAACTGACCAAGCTTGAACCTGCATTACCTCACAGAAGTTAGCAGAATCACAACCTGAGGCAGTCTGCCAGTATGCCAAGTAAAACACTACTCTGATCTGTGCAGTCAGAGTGTCTTTTTTCCAGCCTTGGATGATTGTGTTTGAGCTGGAGCCTCAGCTCCAGTGACATCTTCAAAGAGATCAACAGCTGCAAGGTATTGCACACATTACTACAACAGACTACCACTAAAATGGCTGTGAAATCTCACTGCCTCGGCACGAGAGACAGATGCTGTAACCCAGCAGGGAGATGTGAACTGCAATGGACAAACAAGACATGCAAAAGCAATACAGCATTCGCTGATATTAAAGGGCAGTCACTCATAGTGTCATCGCTCTTTTCCTTCACCTGAGCAAGTCTCAGCCAGATCCAATAGCTTTCTGTAAGGTCACTAGTCAGGATGAGAATAAACCAAGAGCTGGTGTTTCTAAGTCAGCCTGCCTTCTTACATTCAAGGCACAGCCCCACGTTTATATTTTGTGTCCATTATCTTTGGGGTGGAAGACATCTCCCTAGACCACAAAGTCCCTGGGATTCTAGATTAACACCAGGGATAACATGGCAGAACACAAGGAACACAGAGTTCACAAGAGGAATTTCTTAAGCACAGCAAGTACACGCAGAGAATCACAGACCAGGATTCACAAACCCTAGCTCTCTGACACAGCAGCCACCTAAGCCCGCTGACAATGCTAAGGAAGAGCACGAAAAGCTAGACCTGCACAAAAATTTCAGCAGGTATATGTTCTGCCCAACTCATAGGCTGTGGCCACTGAGGCAGGCCTCAGCAGCAAGGTTTGCTAGCAGTAATGGTGTGGAATGGAAAAGGGGCCCAGGCTAAGAGCTAACAAACTGCAACTGGCACTGTGGGAGTGCAGTTGTGGTGCACAACAGAAGCCTCACGTACTGTGGGAGTCCTGGGTGGTGTGGAGGATGAGACAAGCAGCATGACATGTACCTAAGAAGCTCCTGGGATCCAACAGTCCAGTTGGCAAGAGCAGTGTGAGGGCTCTGAGGGTTTTATTTTGTTTTTAACACAGGTGCTTATAGTCTACAGACAGTTTTACTTTAAATGTTACAGGTTTCTGCGCATCTGTACTCTTACATCAGGGATGACCTGGGCCTATCTACACTGCTGAAAGGAGCTAGACAGTAAAAGGAACCTACTCAAAAAGCAGACTGCTGTCTAGACTTGGACAACAAACCAAATTCTGCTTCAGCTTTACGAAGAACAGCCAGGCGACTGGGAAATAAATGAGAAAAACAGAGGTGAAGTCACAGGATAAAACTATAGAAAGAGAGGTCTAGTCCAACAGAAGCTGCACACAGGAATCAGAAACATTCTCCTTTTACGAGTGTTTTCTGTACTTAACAGCTGGAGGTGCAATATCTGCCCTTTGCAAGAGCTAGGCATGAGCATGTGCATCTCAGAAGTGGGAGAAGAGACCTCAGGGTAAACTGAATAGCTCTGCTGTAGATGCTCCTCAGACTCTGCATCTTGAGAGACCTACCTAAGCTGGAAAGTATAACCCCAGTCAGCTCTGCAGTTTAACTCTGCAGTAGAGGAGCTGTAAAATGAGAAACATTCCACTCATTCATCAGCAAGTAAAGCACTCATGCAGAACAGGAATGGCACAGATACACTTCGCCTCCCTTGTTTGTGGGTGTCAGAGACCTATGGCAAGTCCTTAAGTGTCAGTGTAGGGGGTGCTCTGAGCTAAGCACTCTCCCTGCTATCCCAGATGTTAACTGCCACTGGGCTAGGAGAAAATCTCAGAAGCAACTTCTTCCTTCCCCCAAAAGCAGCGCCCCTCTTACTAGAATACACAAAGAATGCAAGGGTAAGCCCGAGTGACACACCAGAAGACTTCAAGAATAACTGCACAGCCTAAACATGCCAGTCACTGCTTCCTAAAATTGCTTCTGCAGTTGTAGAATCATCGGAAGAGCTCTCTTCATACCTGATGCAGTTTAATTGGTTTGACCACAGGTGACGAGGCTGTATACAATATTCTACATATGGAAATACGGTCTTAGTATTTCCCTTTTCTGATGAAAATTCCTCACTAAGGAAATGTCTGGAAATAGGAATACAAAAGCAGTATCATCACAAGGTGCAGGTACAGCGAGCTCTGTCGTAAAGCCCACTATCCACATTCAGTTTATTGACAGTTCTTCTAGGGCAAAGGGCTGGCCACTGTTTTCCTCTTTTCCTCAGCCCACTCATTCCATTTCCATTACTACCACACATAAAGCAACGGTCTTTACTCCTTCACAGTTCAGTTATTTCCACCTACAAACTTTTCTCCTAATATTGAGGTAAATTTAAGTGCTTATCAAGCCAAGTGTGCCTCAGACATACCTTTCCTGTACTGCCCTTTAAACATGAAGGTAGCCACACAGTAAAATTCAAAGAGCCATTGAAAAAACTCATCCAGTCTCATCTTCGCCGCACTGCCCACAAGATACGTGACCATGGTTGGACGGACTGTGCTGTTCCAACACTGGTCACTTCCCAAGTTGCAATTTTTTTTTCCCCTTCTACTGTTACCTGGTGTTCCTCCAGCCTCTTGTATCCCTCTCCTATTTTTCTATAATTGTTCAAAGGTCTTTAGGACAGGGCTTAACTCTTCATTATACACAGTAGTCTCGAGTGTGATTGGAGCTCTTTGATGCAATGATACAAATGAATAATAATAGCTGCAGAATGGTGGTAACGCTCTCCAGTTTCGATGGACATGCTGTAAAGATTACTTGATGTTTATAAAGTTCTTTGAGAGTCTTGTATGAAAGTCAAGCTAGTGATGCACAGGATTTATTATTCTATTCAGCACTTCAGTATCCAAGGCTAGCATCTATTCTAGTTGAAAAAGATTTTTACTGCATTGTAAAATGGAAACAAAATGAAATATATACAGTGCACGGTGCTTTATATATAAGGCACAGGTAGCACAGAAACAGAATTTCATTATTGAAATGGATGTAGCTGAAGCTGTTACACACAGTAGGTAAAAGAACAGATTCAGTGACCTCTTATTCCATTTAATCAAAATTGTTAGTATATGGTTTTCCAAAGGCCAAAGAAAATTTCTGGTTTTTTTTTTTTTTCTTTTTTTCTTTATCAGGTATTTCATCAGTTTGTAATAAACCTTTCTAGTTGCTTTTGATGTGAATCTCAAGCAGACTTGACTAGCAATGAAATGAAAATAAAGTGGATGTACATTTAACAAACAAAACCACAGTTCTTCTGTAATACTCTGTGCATTTAACCACCAGATCGTAACCATTCAAAGAGGCTGCATTCCCTCTTCCCATCACAAGCTTCTGTTCATTTCACAGCATCCCCCACTGCTCTATTTAGACATGGATCCCTGGTAAGCTCACCCCACCCCAGTTCTGTGCTTGCTGAGCACAGAGGGTAGATGATGCTGCTTTAATGGTGCTAGTTATGCTATATGTGGTCTTGCTGTTTCTAGGAATAGACACGCTCAGACATCAATTAACATCTAATTGCGGGAATTAATCTTGTTCCTCTGCCTCAGACGCCACAGAGATCAAACCAGGCGCATTTGCAGCTCTATTTTTAATTTAGTGGAATTACAGTTTTTTCCATCTGGTGAAAAATAATTAAGTGACATGCTGTCCAGAGAATATACAATTCAGGGATCTGGATATTTATGAAGAAATGAAACAAGCAGGGAGAGATCATAACTGTTTGTGCCAAAGGAAAAGCATCTTCATTGCTGCAAATCTTTCCTCTCTTCTTCACACTTTCTCAGCAGTATTTTCTTCGCACCTTCCTGCTCGAGTGATCCTCACAGAGACAGTGAGGATTATGAGACCAGCTTTGGAAGGAGCTGAATTTACCACCCTGGCAGATAATCTCTAATTCTCAGGGTCAGCCTGTGCATAGGGGCAAAACAAGCATGGAAAGCAGATAAAAGAAGGAAGTGGAGAGAAAGGCTTTAAGAGCAACAACAAAAAAAATCAGGCAAAATGTTTTTGCAGCACTCCCTTAAAGCAATCACCTATCTTCTTTATTACTGCTGAAAAGAAAAACTGAAGGCCGCAGACAAGACTTTGTACTGTATTTTTCAAGTCTTTGTATTGAATGAAGCCAAACAGTTTTCAGCAGATAGCTCCCAATCTTAACATACTGCCCCCCCCCCCCCCAAAAAAAATCCTATTCGATAACAGTGACCCTGCAACAGATGCCAACCAGAAAGCTATCTGAGCCTGACCCTCTAAAATGGCTGTGCGAGATAACTCTGTCATAACACTGCACTCTGGGACTGGGTCACACCACCTTCTTATATTAAACCTAAAGCAGCTGAAGCAAGCATTATGTCCACCTACAACCCAGACTAGTGATCTGTATTTCCTACTGTATGAAAAGGGACTTTGATGGCTCCTACAGTTTTCAGAAAGAACTGAACCACTCCTTCCTCATTCCTAGGTTAAACTGGCAAAGTCCTAAGTTAAATTCCAACGTCCACTGGCATGACACATACCTTCACTCCTTTTTCTGCTTATGCCAGTCCAATTATTCTCTTGTCTCCTCAGCACCAGTGGCTACATCAGAGTTGACCTCACCTAAGGCCATCACCCCTTTGCTTCCTTTTTCTGTCATTTGCCAAATAAAGCATGCCTAGTAATGAATATACCTCAACTTCTCCTTTTACTTCCTCCTACTGAAGGAAGTAACTCCCTGTGTTAGGAGTCCATTTGGAGTGGATGAACATCAGCCAGCCCTGCACCCATAGATATTTCAGAATTTACCAAGAAATAGAAAGGGTAGTGGAGGAGCAGCACCATTCCATCGGCTCTCACTGGCTTTCAAGTCCCACTTTCTTACTTTAAAGAAAAAAAAAAGGAATGGTTCCCAGAGCCTTGGCCACCCGACCCATCTTTCCCATATTGCACTGTAGTCCTAAACGTGAGGAGTGTTGGTGGAGATTTGCCATATGACACCTGATTCAAGAAACTCGTGGTTCCTGTAGAAGGGGAAGATGCTCAAAAACGAGACTCAGTTTGGTGAGACTTTCCTAGGAACAGGTCAAATTTACACATGCTTATGTGTGAGTGAAAGGCAGAGATGGGGTGTTTATAGCAATCCGCAGTAAAAACTAAGACAAGAAAACCAAAGCCATTTATTCAATGCACATCATTAGTCTCTTAATTTAAATTCCTACCAAGAAGCAATAAACATCCTTCTGCTGCTTCCCATTCCCCTCCCCCAGCCTTTCCATTAGGAGCTCAGCTGGAGGCAAGGAAGGAGTGGGAGAGGAGGGAAACAGAGAACCTATTTGCATAAGCCAATTCCTACTTTTCAAAATACTGATACATAATTCTGCCAATACCTGTCAGCCTTGACTTACAACCTCCATGCCCTGTATAGTCCGTACTTGTTGCTGACAGTAGAGCTCCAGACTGCTACCACATCACAAGAACAATTTGACTTGCTTGCAACTTTTTCTACTACCTTATTCCTGGAGTTTTCCCCTGTGCCTGCTAATTGGAACCCCCCAAATCACTCCTCACCAACAATCCATACCATTACGATCCAGTATCTTGCTGAAGCAAAATAAAGTAAAGTAATGTGATCAGCAAGAGAACTGAAAGAATCCATTCCATGCTATTTCATCCAATCCTACAGTAAACATTTTTTAGGAGACTGACATTGCAATAGAACAAGAACATAAAGAAAAGTGAACCCCACCCAGCACATAGGTCTTAATTCTCTGTTCAGGTGAAACTCCCACAAAACACATAAAGCAAGGACTATTCTAACTGGATGGTAATTACCTCATTTGCATATTTACACAGAATTTTCTGGTCAGAAAAAAAGCACTTGCTATCTCCTTGGAAATATACCCTATGGTATAGAAGAAAAGAAAGAATACAGAATTAAAAGTCTCAGAGAAAGAGATTAACTAAGCACAGAAATAGTACTTTAAAAAGTAAGCCATGCACAAACAAAAACAGTCTCACATTCAGAGATCTCATTTCTTTCTTTCTTCACAGACCACAAAGGCACAGACAGTGACACTCTGATCCAGGAGCAATCAGCTTATTTCTTCATAGTAACAGATACACACCTGAGCACAATTGGAACAAACAGTTAAAGTGGTGCAAACATGAGAAAATGAATTCAAATTGCTAAACACAGCAGTGGTTTGGGGAACATGCCACAGGCATGGAAGTAATGCCAAAGCCCACCTGCACTTTACACAGTCGTTGTAAATAACAGCCAAGGTTTTACTGAGTGGGAGAAAAGAGTGTTTAGATGAAAGACTGAAAGATTCTACTTCTGACTTAAGTTGCAAAGCAAACCAAAATGTGACTTGCATTCCTACCTCAGTTTCCCATTTATATAATGTTGATACTAATATTCAGACACCTTTTAAAAGTATTTTATAATTTTTGTTTGACAGATGCAACAGATTAAGTTTATTCATGCTAGTTACTTCTATTATACTCATTAGCTCTACTTGAAGACATCACAGCTTTATTAGACACCAAAACTGCTTCATAAATTTCAATTACCTAGTACAAATCATTATTACTATTAATTTATTAGCTTTTGTGTAATTGCCTGTTCTGCATACAATTACAAAGTTAATATATGTAAATCCCACTTTAGAAGTTCTTTCTGTACGTTTTATCTGCATGCTTAGCACACGTGTGTGCTTACATAATTTTTTTCATTAGCTTTAAAATCTCTATCTTGAAATTTTCACTGAGCTTACACATACTGTTTAGACACTAAAACATGATTTTTTTTCTTTTTGTGATATTGCTTACTTCCAAGGCAGCCAGTTGTGGCACTGGAAAAAAAAAACCAAAACCTTACCATTTAGATGCATGCAGAAATATTTATATTTACAGGAAATCTTGAAAAAAAAAAAAGGATTACATCTTTTTTTTATTATTTTTTTTTAAGAGAAAAACAAAGAAAGCCTTGCAGTTGGGTCTTAGGCATAATTAGCATATCAAGATCCCAAATTACCAATCAACAGCTTGCACTCAGCTGTTGCCTATTGACAGCAATGCTCTGCTTTTATAGAACACCTGAGGACTTAAAACATGCACCTGAGAGAAGGCAGCATTCAGTTTTAAGCATTACTCCAAGGACCATTACTAATTGGTAAAGTAATTATGTGTTCTCTGAGGCAGGGATCAGAACTCTGGGCTCCCAGGTCAGTGAAGTACTTCATGTGAGAGCCAAATTTCCTCTTCCCATGTATTATTTTCTGCATGATGACACAGCTTCCATAACACAGGTAGCAAGTGCTCTGCCCTCTTTCCCAGTAAGCTACAAGCTTTAGTATTTCTGGGAGTAGAGAGAGATGTGATTTTGAAAGTTGTGAGGTTGCAAAGAAAACAAACTGTCACTTTCTGCACAGTTTCTCTGACAAGGTGTTATATACCAAGGTTGACACCTCCATCTCTTCTCCTACAATGAGGACATGTTAAGGAAAAAATAAAAGCTCTCTTCTCTTTGTAGGCATCTCTGTGCAGTAAAGAACTCCAAATGATAATCCAAGTATTTCCAAATTAAACACTTGAACACTAGATGGATGGAACACAGGATGGATGATAAACCCTCCCACTCAGAATTTCCTACAGGCAAAATTCCTCTGTCCCGTGTTCAAAATATTGTTCTGGAAGTTATTCTGCTCTATCCAGCTCTTCCTACACCTCATTCAAGGAGCACAAATGGAATTTGATACAGATTTCAGATTCAATTCCAGGGACAGGTGATTAAGAAATAAAGCATTCTGGCTTTTAAAAGTGCCATACTTCATGGTGCTGAATTGGTTTTGGTACCTAGCTGTTAGAAACTGACATACTGACTTACTTGCCTTGCTTAACATTGACAAGCATCTGAAGGTAAACACCGCGAGTTGTTTTTTTTTTAAAAAAAGTGAGGTAAAAAGGGTATAAAACTAAATTGATGGACAGCAAAAAACACCTGTAATATTAGAACAGAAGAAGATATTTCAGGTAAGATTATAGCAGTTTTACCTAGGCAAGGGTGAGCAGGTCTTGTACAGACCCATACCCTTCCCTGAGTGTGGCACAAGGAAGCAAATGCAACCTCAAGAGCCATGACCCATGGCAGTCCCCAAGAATTAGATGGGGAATTACAAAACCATGATTGGAAAAGCAAGAAAAACAACAGATAGAAACTGAAAGAATCACAGGGCATCTTTTGTAAATAAACATAATGACAACGGAATTACTGTCAAATCAAATTATACAAATTACAGATTGTAATCTGTAGCTCCAAAGCAGCCTGACTGATTACTCAAAATGAAACAAGAAGCAGGAGGAGGACACCTCCAGCATATCAAGCAGCTCCTCACCCAACAGCTGCAGCTCCAGCAGCACGGCCAGGCCCAGGGGCGAGTTGGGGAGGAACCATTTGGGAGGCGTCTTCATTTACAGCGTGACATTAACAGATTCCACCTTACTTTTAGCTCTCATTTCTCCCCAGCGTGGTGCAGCCTCGGGTATGGGTGCAATGACCCGGTTGGGAAAGCATTGGCAGGGATGGTGTGTTAAGGAAGGGGCATAGGCCGTGGTGCAGCTGCTGAGGCCAAAAAAAAAAAAAAAAAAAA
>WHYT01015301.1:9772-65615 GCA_009806455.1 Tetrax tetrax | reverse complement strand
CCACCACCACCACCACCTCCTCCTCCTCCTCCTCCTCCTCCTCACCCCGGCGGCCCCGCCTCACCTCAGCCGCGGGCCCGCCGGTCTCCGGCTCCCTCTGCCGCTGGTCTGCGGCTCCAACCGCCGCCGTCCCCGGCTGCGCAGAGGCAGCCCCCTGGGTGGGCACTGCCCCGGGGTGATGGCGGCGGCTGGAGCCGTTGGGGGCGACCGTTAAACGGCCGTTGGAGCCGCCTCGAGCAGCGTTGGCGGGGGCCCCGCGGAGGGGACGGCGGCCTTAGGGCGTCTGCCGGGGGAGGTGGAAACGATCGGGGCGAGGCGGAGGGCGAAGAACAAAGCCGGTGGCGATTGCGGAGGCGACGCGGGAGAGGGGTCGGACCCCTCGCTTTGGAGCCCGGGAGAGGGAGCGGGACTGCAGGCGTGGGCCGGGGCGCGGCCTGAGGGAGGGTGAGCGCTGCCGGGAGCGGGGTTGCCCCGGGCGGGGGCCCCTCCGGTGGCAGCGGCTCCCCCGGCGCTGCGGGGCCGGGCCCCGGCTGTGCGGGAAGCGCGGGAGGGCGGGCGGTGGGCTCTCCAGGGAGTTCCCTTCGCTCTGCCCGGCCCTCGCCCCGCGGAGGTCTCCCGAGAGGTGCTGCTGTGCTGAGTCTTTCACGGTGCTATCTGATCCCGCTCCCTGGGACAGATAAACCACCTTTCTTGTAAAAAGTAATCTCATTTTAAATTTGAATGGTCTCCTTCAATAGAATAAGTTGGTTTTATCGTTTATTCTGTCTGTACAGAACACACCAGATTTGCTACTAGAGATAAAGCTATAGCAAAGGACAATGTTTCACAAAGATATCAAAGGATTTCTCACAAAGCAGTGCTCAATATACACTTCATATTATTAATACCGAGGAAAGAAATAGATGGCCATTGTAGATCATCAATCTCCAGAGGGAAAAGGACTTTCCACAGCAAGTTTTTATGTAAAATTTCACCCAGTGCCCAAAGAATCCTAATCAGTTCTTTCAGCTGTATTTCACCGAGTATCACAGAACAGAATAGGAAACCCTTAAATCCATCATTGCCATTAAGCTCGCAATGTCAACCTTAACGTGCCACTGTTGCCCATCTGGCTGGGTGTGTGGAGATCAGAAAGCATTACACAGTTTGTAGGTTGCGTTCCCTGCGCTCTGCTTGCCCAACAGTTTGGGAGCATTTGTTTGGGATACTCTGCAACAAATTATGTGAAAGAAGCAAAACCAAATATTGCCTCAGCTTCCATAACAGCGTGAAGCTCGTACTTTAGTGCAGCTAAATCTTCCTTTGAGGTCTTGGCTAGACAAACTGTTATTTAACTCACCTGCTTTTATTTTTTAATAAAATTGTCTTTAAAATGTATGAGGCGCATCGGAGGGGACAAGGTGTACAAGGACAGAAAGTGCACTGTCAGCCAAATAAGCAGCTAAATGCAATAAATAAGTAACGAGAGGAAGCAGAAGGCCCTGAAAGATGGGCCCATAAAGATGTGGGAAAGCTCAAGAGAGCAGTCTTGTAGAAAGGCAAACACTACAGCTTTGCTCTGAGACAGCCACCCAGCACGGAGGACGTGGAAGAGAAAGCTACCACTGCTCAGGGCAGGTGCAGTAAGACTCCAAACACAAGCACAGGCACTTCCAAGGCTAGGAATATTAATACTTTACATGGAAGTAGTCAGACAGATGTTAATTGCAGGTCTCAAGGGAAAGAAGAATCATTCCTATTTGCAATGATGAGCTCCGTGTGACTATCCTAGAGGGCTCAGATATAGTCTGCTGTTTCAGTCCACTAAAAACCTATGGTATTGCTTAGTAATGACTGAGGCCAATTCAGGGAAAATCCCCTCTTCTTCCTCTCCCTTCCCTCAAGATGAGAAGGGCAACACCCACCTTTCCCTAATGCCGTGTGCCCAGCAAGTCAGAGGTGCTACACGGGATTTCTGAACCTTCACAGAAGGGGCAGTAAGTAACGTGCCCAGGCTGTTTGGTTGTTCATAAGAAGAATTAAAGTGAAGATGGGGGTGGCAGGAGGGACACGACTGTGGCCTGCCACAGCTGATAGATACAGAAGGACATGGGGAAAAATCCCAACATCCATCTGTTGGAAAGTGACACCATCATGAAACTGTTAAATCCGAGTTGATGCCGTTATTTCCAAGTGTTTCATTGATTTGTTACATCGCCAGAAACATTATTAACTGCCCAGATCACTCTGTGCCCTTGGCTTTGCATTTCTCCATTTAAATAGATGGAGACTCGGGGAGATATTTTCAAGTAGAGGAGCTGTAAATTTAAGCACTATTTGATTTTCAGAGGTGCTGAGGTTTCTTAACTGCCGGTGAAATGAATTGGAGGGGCATTTGCTCAGCACTGCTGAAAATTAGGGTGGTTTTGTTCAGGTAGTGCATCAATTTGAAAAGAAAAACCTAGTTTACACACCCAAGTTGAAAATTTTGACCGTGACTTTTATCAAGCATCAGTTTAAGGTCAAGTGCAAGATCCATGTGGCACATGGAAAAAAAAAATCCTTATTTCTTTCTTCACAAACGTTAAGAGCAGCAATTTTGACTCAGCTTTTTTTTTCTCTCAGTAGCACATGCTGCTCTGGAGATTAATGGGCCTGCTCTGTTATGTTAATACTTAGGTGCTCATTAATAGAGTTGCCCCTTTTGGGGCAGGGGGGCGGGAGGATGAATAGCTAAAATTTCTGACACTGGCTGTGGAAAGCCCTTTTCTGTGTTCCTTGAGAGGGGGAAACCTATAAAAAGATTTGTTTTACCATGAAAATGCAAAAGGGCCTGCAGTACATTAATTTTTCATATGCAAAAGATAGAAACAGGTTGCAAGTTTAAATAATTTACGTAGAAGAGGTAACACTCTCTCTTTTATGTAAAACTCATTCATTTTTCAAATACAGATGTTTCTGAGGAACAGACTACTGCTGGCTCCTGAATACTTTTAGTGGGTATGGTTTTACTGGCTCAATGGAAAGCCCAGGTGATAATCCAGCCCCTAATGCCAACTCATCCCACCACGGCAGGATCAGGTGAACAGCGGGGTGAGGGAGAAGAAAGCCCCCATCGGTCAAGACTTTTACAGTAAAATGCACAGCTGAAATGCCATAAACTATCCCCTAAAGCAGCCTAAATCCCTACAGTGATACCTTTATGAATTTATTCTTGAACCATCTGGAATTGATATTATTATTCCCAGACTCCCATCTGTCAGGATTTCTGAGATACCGTTTCACAGTGTTAGGCGAACAGCAAGCCTGGCTTTGCTTTAGTCATCCTGCTTCCTGGGGTTAAGCTCCATATAAGGCAGAGGAACACCCCCCCAAACCATTTCTGGATACATAGTGCAGTATTGTTGAATGTGATGTTTATGATTAATACTATGCAGAGTGTTATGAATGCAACAGTCCTAAACAGAGAACAAGAACAGAAAATTTTGAAATGCACAAAAAACATTCAAAATACATCAGAAAAATGGGAGACTATCTATTTACAAGTAGTCCCCTCTCAGAAATCTCCATCCAAATATCAATGTTGGAAGCCTTTCTTTGCCAAGAATTCACTCTACTTAAGAGTCTGAATCAGAAAACAAATTCTCCTGCTGCTTTCAACACCTTTCCCAACAAGAAAGAGCATTACAAGCATAACAATGAAGTGTATTTTCTAAGGCATTGCTCTCACGCTAGGAACAGCAGCTTTGGAAACACCACCACCTCAAGCCTCCCACCACGTTGGGAACAGCATTAGCAAAGAAGCTGGCAGAAGAGGAGCGTCTTAATCTCCACTGAGTGGTATTGGGGTGTAACTAGTCACAAAGGTCTTTCTACCATGCAAAGTCTGCTAATAAGGAATTACATCAGTGTCTCTCATCTCTGGCTACAGAATGGCCTTTTAAAAAAAAAAAATGTAGAAAAACAATTGTTTTCAAAATTCCCCATTACAAAACCGTCTGACAGATGGCAGCTGACAGGGAATGTGGCTGTTTTGATCTAACTTACACATCTGAGGAGCAAAGAGCATTCTGCACTTGGGATGGATAGTTAAATCATGCTTATACTATTTGCTAATGATTAATTTGTGAGAACTGCTTATATGAGATACTAGCTATTTTCCAACAGCTATATGACCTCACAGAACAAGCCCATATCAATCTGATTTTAGATTGCAAGCGTTACAGTGCCAAACAGTGATGGCTATGAGTACAGTCCCTCTGCTAAAATTTCTTCCCACAAAATACTCAGTGAGTAGCTCTGGGTGTGAGATCCACTTATAGAAACTGTCATCTGCTCAGAAACAAAATTCAAACTCAGTGGGTAAATAATTTGTTGCAGACAGCTCGGGTAGAGCGACAGTGGCAGGCTGGACATACTGTCGCTGTTCTCCTCTGTACCCACAAAAAACACGTGTAAGGGTACATGCTGCAGATCAACATAAAGGACAAGCAGAACATCAAGCAATTTCTTTATGGCAAAAGTGAACGTGATGCTTTTGTCAGCTGCTTCCAGTAGACGACATGAAGCTGTGGGCAGGAAATAGGAAGCACTAATAGAACAAAGCTTTTCTAAAGGGCAAGTCAAGCAAGTCCTCTCTATAATTTCCAAAAGAACAAGCACACGTTTTGCAGGCAAATCTGCTGTCAGCTGGATCTGTTTACCACCTGCCTTATCTCAGAGGCACAGCTGAAATAATAACAGGGATTTTGATGCTGGTGAGTTGCTCCAATATGGCTCATTAAAACTCAGGGTGACTTGGGAATGTGAAGTATTCGCTAGAAGACACAGCAATATCAGTGTCAGGGACTGGCAAGTAAGAACGGCCTTGTTGCCGGCTGTAAGCTGGCCAACAGTGAGGCCCGTGCGCTCCAGGGAGGTGGAATATGACTTGGTTTCACTCTGAGGAAGGGGCTTGAGGAGGATACAGAAAAAAGGGGAATATTAATAAATCTGAGAAGCTGCAGACAGACAACCTCATCTACATCTACATCGGTGTCACTGTCACATTAGAGGGTGGCCAAGATAAGATTTACTCTTCCAGAGCTTTTACAGGGAGCTGAAGCTTCCAGGCAGGCTGGAGAGAGAACTGCTATGGGACTGGGTACAACACGGGGCTTTTCTTATTGAAGATACGTGATTAGCCTATTGCTTACTGTACTTCCTAACCTCGGTGATTTGAAACCTCTTTCATGCTGACCATGCCCAGCTATGATCCCAGTGCACAGGACCTTGCTGTGAAGGCAGCTGGCTACCCAGGAGGGATGATTACTGACTTCCCTCCCCATCACCCTCACCCAGAAAAGGAAAATAACTTCTTTATCTGACCTCTGCAGAAAACCTGAAGCCTCCAGCAGCCTTGTCAGTGAGATGAAGTAAATATTGATCAGTAGGAATCTTGCCACTGGTATCTCTGGTCCACTTCTGCAAGCCCTCAGAGCACACTTGGCTTTTGCCCCCTACAAAGAAGACTCATATTTTTCTACCAGCTCCTGAATCATCTTATTGTCATCACAAACACAACAGAGTAAATGGGGACTTTAACCAGGACTTTTCTATTAACATTCATTCTGAATCCTTATCCACAAAGGTGAAATGTTGGGCTTATATTGTTTTTGCTTCACGTTAAGTAAAACAATTGATTCTTCATGGAAGAAAAGTACTGGCGCTGAGGTGTCAATCAAAATCCTAGTCTTTAACCCACAACTGTGTTAGCATGTGGGTACCAGAAGAATATGTCAGAAGAATCGATGTGCCTTTACCCTCCATTATATAGTAATAAAGAATTTGTTATTCTGTATCTGACTTGCTCTTCTCTCTTTTGTCTCTCTGAAGTAGGGCAACAGAACATACACACATTGAGTTACCCAAATCCAGTATTTAAGACAGCAGAAAACTGATTATAGCACTATGCTCTACCAGCTCTCCAGAGATCTCGTAACAGTTCGTGATTGCTAATTTAGCCTCAGAAACTCCAGTGAGATAGGCTGGGGCCATTATTTTAATTTTTAAATATGAGGAAACTGAGACAAGGTGAAAGGCTATGACTCATGGAGTATTGTTTCAGGAAGACATCTTAGAAATGTGGAATTGCTGGATCAGAGCAGACTGGCTCATGAAGGCTCAGCCCCCATTCTCATTGAACTCCAGAACAGTGTGTCTGCCTTGCTTAATGGTGCTGGTCACACACTGGCAGTTGCCACCACCAGATAAATCAGAGGAAGGTATAAAATCCCATCCTTCCCAGGACATACACTAATCACTTTTATAAAGAGCTCTGTCTTCATCTTGCTTACTTACTGCGTGTACCTTAGGTTATTAGCTGTACAGCAGCCAAGCTTTATCAGGCCAGAGAAAGGTGCCTTCCTCCTGCGGCTTGCTTTATGTCATTTTATGGCACCCTCCTGGAAGACAGCTGTGGGGGTCCTTTAGATGGAGAAGCTAGAGCTCGGCTATCCAAGTTTCTAGACAAGTGCTGTAACTGGTTATTTTTTTAATACATTAGAGGCACCATCGCAACCACAACATTTTAATGAATTTATGACTGCAGTGCTCTGTGCTGAACTCAGAGCTGTTTCTGTGAGTTAAGTATCTCTCCTTGGTGCCTTCTAGAGGAGATCCTACACCTGTTGTGTCTGGTTCCTGTTTCATTGCTCTGGGCATTATAATTCTGGATATTCTTTGAAGGGTAAAAAGAAGTCTTCAAGTGGATTTTTGTGTTCCCAGGATTGGACAGGCATTGGAAAAGCAGGCTAGTTTTGCTTTTGTTTTCTGCAACTGTGATGCTGGACTGAAGTGCCTGAAGTTGAACACCTAAAAATTTTTTGCACTAGCTCATCTTGAGTCCAAAGGAAGAAAAAAAAATGTGCTCTACATTCAAGGTCTGTGAAACCAGAGTCCTTTATTAGGGAAAAAAAAAACCCCATGCTTTTAACTTCAGGTTCTATGTTTTTCCAAGAACATCTAGAAATTGAAATCCATAATACTTTGAATTGTTTGCTTTGTCTGAGAGCTCCTTGTTTTAACTCATCACCCACTAAAATCTGCTTTGCCTCCTTTCTCTAGCATACATCAAAGGGATGAAATAATTAAGTAATTCTGAGGGGAGGGATGCTGGTGTTCAGTTTTCCTTTACCCATTAGAGAATCACAATAGTCTATTAGTGCTGTTAGAGAGAAAATACAGCTCTCCTTCACAGTCTTTAGAACGACAAAGGAGCTAATTTTAGTGGCTAGTTACATATTCATTTTAATGGAATTTTCCTCCCTCTCTCATTAGGCAAGAAGAGGAATATTTCAGATTACTGCTGTCCCCCCCAGTTTTCCATGTTCTCTCAGGGAGGTGGATGTATCCAGGAGGAAAATTAAAACTGCTTTGGTTATCTTTAAATATTTGAGTACCTGAGATTCCCTTCAAGATTTTTCATTTAGCTGCCTCTCCTTCTGCATATATATTTTGGTTGATCTAAGAAGCTTATCCTATTTTTCTGCTGAAAATACCGGTAGTCATGTATCTGATTTACCATGACAGTGTAGAAGACAGGCATTTTTTCATGTTCAGGTCGAGACACCTTTGCAATCCATGTTCTTCTCCTGCACCTCCATTTCATCGTCATCCTAGCCTTGCAGAGCTGTAATTTGCAGAAATTAATGCCATGGACATTAGTATACAAACACCTCTCTGTTTTCTGGGATCGGATTATTCAAACTGTGGTTTATCTGTCTCTAGTATGGCTGCAGGTAGTTGGCTCTGATATACTTTATATTATAGATTAGATATAGCTCAGCATGCACGTTTCCATTCTTAGTTGAATGCATTTTGCAAGAGATTGTAAAGATGGGAAACTGTCCAGATATGACTTTCTCAAACACAGCTTCATTCTTGGCTCATTTGTTGCCTCTGGTGCTTTACTTGTTTACACAGAGATAAGATAGAGAGATTCAACCTGGAGTAGTGCCTGCCTTACATTTCCAAGAGGCTAGGGAATGACCAGGCAGAGTGCCAAGACTGAGTACGCTACTGGAGAGGCCACCTGACACAGAGAAAAATGGACTGGTTTCTCCAGCAGGGGTGCAAATTAATTAACCGTAGTTTGTAATACATTTGATATGCGTTGGGCCTTTCAAGTTCAGGAAAAATAACACTTTGGAGACAAATAACAATAAATAATTTTTTGAACTAGCTGATTATGGCTACTATTTCTCCTCTTCTAGCTCTACTTCCAAGTCCTTGGCTGTCTTTTTTGCTTCATTTGTGTGCATGATTTCGTTCAAACTGATTTAACAGAAAGCATATTTGCATGCACATTTTGTTTCACTTCAGTTTCTCCAAAACTAAGCTGCTTCGGCATTTTTGGCTTTCTGTATTCTGCTTTTTGCTACAGCTTCTCAGTTTTCTTTTTTGTTTTGGCTGAGATACAAAATCTGAGATTCTGAGCCCCTTTGCTTATTAAGGTTCAACTTTTTGTAAGAAAATAACTCGGTTTCTTCAGGGAAATTCTACTGGCTCTTTTCCTTTTTAATGCCTCTTCTATCTCTTAAGGATCTGTACTGCCCTTTTTATTTATTCTAGTTCTCCACATCTCTTTTTTTCCTCCCATTCCGTCTCACTTCCCCCCACCCCAACCTTTCATTTATTCTTTCTTTCCAGCTTCTCTCCACTGTGGAGTAAAAATTTCTTTTCTCCTCCTCAGTCCCACCGGGTTTTCCACTTAGCCATGCTTTGCACAAAAAGCCTTGCACCTTTAAAATGACTTCTACCTTTACAGTAGAAAAGTATACCTTGGTGTCAGCCATAATATTTGAGTAAGGCATGGGATTTTGAGTGTTATACTTAAATTTTGCTACCCTCTGTGCTGCCTCCTCTTTCTGTACGTCATTCTCCAGTACTGTCCTAACTTCCTGGCCAAGCCATGAGGAGGACACAGTCATGTTTATTCACAAGTCCCACTTGAGAGATGGAGTCAACTTCATGGTTTGCTGAGGCTTATAGGAAGTTTGGAGGTGATTATTAGCTGATTAATAATTATAGGAGAATGAATAATCTCCCTAGGCAAATCATTGTCCTGCCACCAGCATCTGACAGGCTGAGAAATCCATTTGAATGCAGAGGCATGTACTCAGATTCACCAAAGGGGGCATTTCAGGGGTGGATGTTTGAAATTAAAACTATGTTTTGGCAAATAAAATTTGTATCACTAAAATGTAAGCCTAGAACTTTCCATCTGCAGTCAAATTACAGTCGTACAAGATCCTCTGCCTTCCTGTAGCGACCAGTCTGGCTGTCAGAAATGCGAGTTTATTTTGAGTTTCACTCTTGAATCTGTTGGAGGAGGCTTAGCTTTACCATTTTTGAGATTGTATCTGACAGAGAACTTCAACTGTCCTACAGCTATGGCTTATAAATCCCTGACCTGACATTGTAGTGAGCGATACTTGTTTGCTATTTCCCTGCTACAACCATTAGAGAGTGCTTTCTCTTGATCAGAGTCCACAAAATTAATTCCTACAGGTCTCAGGCTAGCTGGTGGGTTAGTTAGCCTCTTCTCTTTCTGTCATCAAAAGAAGAGTGTAGCATGAATAGAAAGAGGCCATGAAAATGGAGAACAGTGCAATTATTTCATGGTTTTCCCAGCTGTTAATCATGCCAGCAGTTTCTTCCCACTCTGCTTCATGTGCTAAGCCTCCTCATTTCCTTTAATCATGAATTAGTGCTCTTGTCAAGCAAAAAGATTCTCCCAAAGTCCAAGGCTCTTCTGAATTTAGTGACTGTCAGCCCTGACAGCCTTTCAGCTAAGTTTATTGGGTATATTTAGCAACTGCATTCACGGTAAAGCAGTTTGTCACCAAGCTGAGATACCATATTGATCCCTCCTGGTTATATTGTGGGATAGCTACTTTCCTGACACCTACTAGTGCCAAAGGGAGACTTGCACAAAATGCATGTCATAAAATGATTGCCCAGAAGAGCAGTAGCAAGAACCAGGAAGGAGGAAACAAAAAAAACCCTGCAGAGCGTAGAATTTATTAATCTAAATGCTCTCTTTCACTTGTTGGTTTCTCCTCCCTCTCTCAGCAGTTTTTTCCCTGATAAATATGTTCTTTCCCACTTGCGTAAATTGTAAATCTTACATCACGGACTGAATTTAGTTGTGCTGTTTAGTGGAAGCACACCAGGCTGAGCATGAGTAGTAATACACAGACTTCTGTAAATGTCTATTTTTTTTCCTTAGTGAAGTCATAGGTCTTGTTTGGTAATCTAAATGCTACTAAAGGGAAATTTAGACAAAACTGTAATTGAAAGACAGACTTACAAGAGTGAAATATGAAAGACAGCTGCTACAATCTCTTTTGCCTCTAGGTATGAATGAAAAAAACCCCAGCACCCCAAGTTTCATATGTTGTCGGATAGCTGCAGCAAATCTTTAGTAAAGGCCGTCCCGAGATGGAATGTACTGGCTGCTTTCTCTAGATTTAAAACTGCAATGAAAACAGGATACTATGTTTTCTACTGAGAGACCACTGTTCTATGGATTCCATTTTCATGTAATAGACATTTGGACAAGTCCTTTTAAATCCTTAATCCAGTCTCTGGTATATAAAAATCAACTTTTTCATTTGCTTGCACAGACTTAACTGCTTTGCCACAGACCTGTCTATAGTTTTGCTACCTTACCTATTATTTTGTGTTTGAAATTTGATTTCGAGTTCCTTGAGGCAGGAATCCCACAATGTATTTTGCACTGTAAGTGTGTTTAGAATACATTGAGATGACTTTTAAAGCGCATAAAAAAGAAGAAAACATAACATGGCAATGATTCTAAATTTCATGGGCCTTCATTAATGCATACCTGTATTTATTTGTCATACAAAGGACTCTGGGTTAGACTTGGAATTAAAGATTGCAGGTGGGCGAACTGTGAAGAAAGACTCTAAGCATAATGTTTTTACAATATTTTAGTTATATGGATCTGCTAGTAGGCTGTTACCCATATAAATAAAGACAAATCTTTCCACCTGGCTAACTGATCAGAAGAGTGTTTTCACCACACACATGAGTTAATAACTGAGGTAATTAGCTCAGGAGGCTTTTTACAGTGTTTCTCAGGTATTCAAAGATCCCTTTGTTTTGTGAAAGAGGTTGGGAAAGAGGTTGCTTTCAAGCCATACATGTTCCACTGTTTCTGTCTTTCTCAGACACCTGGTTTTGCCATTGCTGGGACACCAGTATTTCCTTCTGATTTTACATGGGGTTTTATTCCAAGCATTTTCTGTAATTCTGCATTATAGAAACTGCTGTTGATTCAGCCACAGAGTTTAACGTTACACTCTTGGCTCACTACGCCTATCTAATCTAGCTAGGCACAGGCAGTGCTCATTCCTATGGTACCTGAGTGCCCAGGCAGAAAATTCCACAACAGTTTTCATTAAGAGTAAATAGAATAGTAACCAGACAATTGTGCAGTTACGAGATCAAAAGTGTCTCCCAAATGTGCCTAGAATCCACGCTGGCTGTGCTACTCTTTTGATTGCTTTTGCCAGAGTTCATTTTCTGGGTGACATGGGACAACAAGAAGCAGAAAGAATTTCTGAGAAATCACTGCATTCCCAGTCTCTGGGCAGTGACAACAGCAGCACAAACTGACCTTATCTATCACTGATGAACATTCCCCATAAACACAAACAATGCAGAAAAGCAGCTGATACTGCAACTTCTTTGGTAAAACTCTGTGATTTAGTATTTAATACACTGGCGCTTACTGTGTAACTTTAGTACAGAACTCCAGGATTTACAGTGGTTCACACTGTGCAAGAACATTGCCAAATACAATGTGTGTGGGGCAGAATTGGAAGAGTAGAAACCGTGGGTAAATATAATACATGGTCTTTATTTGTTTTAGCGACTTTATTAGAGCTTCGATATGTATTTCCAGTTACTGAGAGACTTGGGGAGCTGGATCAAAGAACAGGCTCTCGTGTGTGCATCTGCATTTTTCCATATGTACACGTGCATATATTCATACATACATGTGCATTTATTTATACATCTGTAGCCTTATTTACCTTGAAAAGTGGGTGAAGAGTTGTACAGGCTTATACAGTAGTAGTTGTACACTCAATATCTATAACTAGTTGATTCTTCTCAGAAGAAACTCTGAAGGTTTTTTTTTTAATTTTTTTATTACTCTACTATTCCTATTTTTGTTATTGTAATGCTATTGTATATCTGTTGCTTCAGAGGTGTGAAGTATAGAGTATAGGCATTAACTAGAAATCCTGCATATGCCACAGACCTTAGAATATACCTTTTGCTGATTTACAGCCTTTGGGTACCCACCATCTGCCTGATTTTAACTAACAGGAGGAGGGAGAAAGGAAGAGTACATTTGGGGGTTGAGGTGCAGAACATGACAGTTCTTTATATATTTTCTGTTTTTAAACCACCTGGAAGATACTCCAAAGGCAGTTAAGGTAATAAATTTCTCACGCTAATGTTTATTACCATTAATTCATCTTTGTTGATGATATGCATACAGTGTACCTCTCAAAATCATGGTGACATCTTTCACAGTGTTGCTTTCCAACATCTGATGCCATTCTAATAAGACATGATATGAAACTCCTTTATTACTATAGCTAAGAATAGAAAAATCTAATAGATGTCTCAATTATAAACGTTTAATACAATAAACCATACTATGCTGTGCTGTGATGTTCTACTAGGAACTGGAAAAAGCAGCATCTACTTTAGTTTGTTTTGGTTTTTTTTTTAGCTGTGGTCTGAATTGGTTCTTCTTCAACACTGGAAACCATTGCATAGAAGCAGTGTGTTGCTCCTATCCTGAAAAGTCCCACCTAGTTTGCATTTCTTTGGACTCTGTTTTAGGATTTGTTGGCATTGACAATAAATCTGGCTTCACTGACTCCTGTTGCCCTCTGCAAGATGAGCCTTAAGCAGGCCGATGCACTTCTTGTCTCCAACTAGAATCACAGCATTACTAACATGGACATTCCCCCAGTACGATGCTGTGAAAAGGCATGGTCTTCAGGAAAAGGTTAAGTGAGACAGCAGGACAAGTGCCTTATTATGAACCATATGGTTTAAATTTTTTTCCTTTTATTAAAAATCTTCTGAGCACCTAGATTTGACTTGCTACTATCATTAAGAAACTTGTATTTTGATGTTGCATGGGTAGAACTATGAAGCAGTACTACATTACTGTAATAGCTCAGCAAAGATCCTTGAGCATGCAGCATGTTGTAAATTTGTTGTAAAGGAAGAAAATATTTCTGGTCACTTCAGGGGAAGAGGAGGTCTCTATTGTGATTCCACAAGTTTTGCCATAGAAATGAAGGCATAGTCAGCTGCAGACAGTAGGAAGTCAAAGCTGCCTGCCTGCAATAGCTCCCATTCTTGAACGCTCTTGTTCAATATATGAAGCCTTCTATTCACTCTCTGGTGTTTCTATGCCTTCAGTATTCAGATATTCAACTTAAAAAACATTCCCCAATTTAACGCAGAGCCCCTGACGCATCTCTAACTAGGGAGGATAATTAGATGAACCAAGCACACAATGATGTTCCACTAAGAACAGTCTCTGTTGCAAACCTTTGAAAGGCAAAAGATAAATTCCCACTGGAATACACAAAGAAGCAGTAACCATATGGGGATTGTGATGTTGAATATATCAGAGAAATCAAGAAAAATATATCACAGGATAAGTCAACATATGGCAGGCATCAGCAAGACACAGACATTCTCAGCTTGGGCTGTGATTCTTACACAGGTCACAGAAAAAATGCTAATGCCAGAAAAAAAAATACGAAAGATCAAAGTCTGCACATGAGTTAAAAGAAGCTCAATATGCGGGCACGGTAAGTAATACATGGAACAAAATGAGCAGCTGTCGTAGTTTAGCCCTGCTCAGGACCAAGCTACGCAGTCTCTCATTCACTCCTCCCTACCTCCCCTTCAAGGGAATAGGGAGAGATAATATAGGAAAAAAAGGCTCAAGGTGTGAGATGAGGACAGGGTGAGATCCTTAAAGTTACCATTATGGGCAAAACAGACTCAACTTGGGGAAAACTATTTATTTATTATTATTAATAAAACCAAAGCAGGATAATGAGAAACAGACCAAAAACTTCTCCCCACCGCTCCCTCTTCCTGGGCTTAACTTCATCTCAATTATCTCTACCTCCTCTCCGCCCGCCTCAGGCAGCACAGGGAATGGGGGTTAGGGTCAGTTCATCACACATCACTTTACGCAGTTCGTTCATCCTCTGGAGAAGAACTCCTCACATTCCTCCCCTGCTCCATGGTGGGGTTCCTCCCATGGGCTACAGTCCTTCATGAAACTGCACCAGCGTGGGTCGTTTTTCCATGGGATGCAGTCCCTCTGGAATGACTGCCCCAGCGCAGACCCTCCATGGGCCACAGCCTCCTTCAGGCATCCGCCTGCCCCAGCGTGGGGTCCTCCATGGGCTGCAGGTGGATCTCTGCTCCTCCGTGGGCCTTCATGGGCTGCATGGGGGACAACCGGCCTCACCACGGGCTGCACCACAGGCTGCAGGGGAATCTTGGCCAGGAGCGGCCATTTCTTCTCACCATCCTTCTTCACTGACCTTGGTGTCTGTAGCCATTCCTCTCACAAGAAATTCTTCACAATCAGCTCAGGTAGATGCCTCTCAGGTTCTCTTCACATCTCCTCTCTTCACTTCTCTCGGCTGGGCCAAGTCGGGCCCAGACAGCTGCCCGGTGGGAGGCCAGAGGCCACAAGGCCCACAAGGCTCGGGCCTCGCCCTCTGCCTCCGCTTCAGCTTCTTCATTTCTTTTATTTATTTATTTATTTATTATGTTTCCCCTTCTTAAATACGTTATCACAGAGACGTTATCAGGGAACATTCTGTCACCAATTGGCTCGACCCTAGACAGCAGAGGGTCTGCCCTAGGCCCAGCCAAGTCCACCAAACAAGGGGGAAACTTTTAGCAGCTTCTTACAGAAGCTACGACCGTAGCCCCCTCCCACTAAACAAAACCAACACAGCAGCATAATATATTGCTAGCTGATGCTTCTAACACCTGATTGCAGCCACAGGGGTGCAGCCACCTCAGTTCCTCCAGCCTGCAGCCTGGTCTTCTCACCACCAGTACTTGCATCATGAAGAAAAGAGTAATTAGACCTCACATTGCAGGACAGTCAGTCATCACATGAAGGGATAATTAGAATTTCTGTTTGCCCAAAACTTATACCATGGTGATCACCTTATTTTCTGAAAAGGCACTTGAAACAAAAATTAAACTGTTGTTTCCCGCCCCCCATCTTTTAGGAATTCTTTGTGATTCTTTATCTCTGTCCACGACTGCTCAACAGGTCATGTGTGTTTTAGAGAATGCTTCCCTCAATTGAAGCGTTGGACACTAGTCCCTGCCAACAGCAATGTAACAGATTTGCCGGAGCAACAGATGCGTGACACATCTATGCTACGAATAATTTCCTCTCTTTCTGGAGGCAGTTCATACATTCACAAACTGGTCAAATTTGTTTTGTGATGCACCAGTCTATCACTCAGTGAAAGTGAGTTAGCAATTTCCAAGGTAATTCTCCTATTTCCCCACCAACAGGTCTGACAGGAGCCCCTGGGGAAATAACCATTAAGCAAACATCTGTATACTTCCTATCTGTCAGCATCTCAATAGCTTCAGAAGTGGGGGCTGACATGAAGGACCTGCCAGCTTTACCAGAGCCCAAATTCTGAGGCAGCTGAGATTAGCAGAAACTCTGACTCAACAGTGATAAAGACCCAGAGATATACTGAACAGCACAAAGTAGCAAATTGCTGTTTTCCTAAATGTATTATGTTCACCTTGATAAAATATATGTCAATTTTTACAATGAAAATCTCCCTTGAGAACCTGCTACAGGATTAGTATTGTCAATCTGTCTAGTGTCATCTGTCTGGTGATGATAGATCATATTGTCATCTTGTCAAAATGATTAAGTGAGCTAAAAAGCTAAAATTTTAGCACTTTCATGACAAATAAAATGCATAAAGAGTTCTTTTTGTTTGTCAGCATCTGCTATGTTTTAGTAATTTGGCTCTGAAAGAGGAGGAAAAGAAAAAACAGTGCAGAGAAAGACAGGTAAGGAAAACCATTAGTCTTGAGAAAAATAAGACTGTGATCTGCCCATCAACGTTAAGATTAAAATCACTCAAAAAACAATGGGCCATTTTATTTTCACTGAAGAAAGAAAATTATAAAGCAACCGCTACTTCACATTCTCAGACATAAAATCTACACAACAGCTGTTACCTAATAGTTTCTACAATATTTTCAGGGGAACAGAATATGTTAGTATCTTCCTTGCTATAAATGGACCAGCTAATACTTCCGAACTACACTGAAATACACCTTTGCATAGCACCTAGCAGAGAATTTTGTCTTCAGTTAGACTACTAGTGAAACTGCGATCTTATGTCACCCTTAATATTTATTAAAAAAAGGGAGCTGTTGCAAGTGACATTTGTGATGGAGGCTGTACTGTGGTTATTTTGATACAAACTTGTAATCAAGTTGAAAACTTTGATATTTTGGATTTAGGTATTACACAAGCATCTCTTGAACAAGAGTCAACCATTAAATTCAATGTAGGACTGCTAGAAGTAACCGTGGGGCATTCTCTAAGGCATCTTAGATTTATGTGCCTACTGTTATGTCTCAGCATGGATGATTTGTCCTGCCAGCTACTGCAATCAGCAGAGAGAACTAGAGATGATAGTCAATACATATAATATAGATATTTACCATCTTCAGTGTTCAGCCTCCTTCCCAATCACTACATAGTGAGCAAGGATTTGGCAGCCCTGGAAAGCAGATATCTAAGCTATTTTGTGGTCTCCTGATCTTAGAAACTGAAACAGACACCAACCTTACTCGTAGGTCAGTTGGTTGATGTGGCCCTGAATATTCATGTTTCATCAGCTCCTTTCTGTCTCATCTCCTTCACACAGATAAAAAACCTTGCAACCATTACCAGAGCATCTCCTGAGGCATGATAGCCTAAAGTGAAATGTCAGCAGGCCCTTTCATGAGCTCCTTCATATACATAAATCTGGCCAAAGGATCATTTTCTGAAGATGAATAATAACCCTTCTTCTTCTTCTTTTCTTATCCCACTGAGATAGTATCTGAAGTGTGTAATGGTTAAGCTTTGTGTTTAAGTTATTGGGACAGTCATTACACTAAACAGCTACCACTGGGAGATATTCAGAGTTAATGCTTGGAAAACAAGAAAGAAAATGCCCTGGAATATTACTAAACTTGCAGCCTGTGTTTCTGAGGTTGCCAGTATTAACAAGGACATGAAGGGAATAACAGCATCCTCTTTGAGCAGATGTTTTAATCACCATAGTCATGTACTGGAACTCCCAAACGTTGGCCCAGCACCCAAACAGATTATGTGCAAGTATGACAGCAGTTCTTAAACACACCATCAGTCAAACCTGAATCCGGCCAATGCCAGAAGATTACGGGATTTCTTGCTGTAAGACTTAGGTCCTAGTCTAGTTTGAAACAAAAAGAAAAGTCAATTTAATGGAGAATCCAGATCTCATAAAATATACAGGATAATATATGTATGCTTATAATATTGAAGGTCAAAGAAAGCCTACCTCCTCGATTGATACCCATGGTATCAATACAGCCTGGGTGGAGAACAGATTGAGAGCAGCCCCAAGGAGAAGGACTTGGAGGGTACTGGTGGACCAAAAGCTGGACATGAGCCAGCAATGTGTACTTGTAGCTCAGAAAGCCAACCACATTGTGGGCTGCATCAAAAGAAGCCCAGCAGGTCAAGGGAGGTGATTCTCCCCCTCTACTCTGCTCTCCAAGATTCCACCTGGGGTAACGCATGTGGAGCCCCCAACATAAGAAGGACATGGACCTGTTGGAGCAAGTCCAGAGGAGGGCCATGAAGATGATCAGAGGGCTGGAACACCTCTGCTACAAGGACAGGCTGAGAGAGCTGGGGCTGTTCAGCCTGGAGAAGAGAAGGTTCCTGGGAGACCTTATAGCAGCCTTTCAGTGCTTAAAGGGGGCCTATAAGGCAGAAGGGACAAACTTTTTACTAGGGCCTGTTGCGACAGGACAAGGGGTAGTGGTTTTAAACAAAAAAAAAAAGGGTAGATTTAGACTAGATATAAGGAAGAAATTTTTTACAATGAGGGTGGTGGAACACTGGAGCAGATTGCCCAGAGAGGTGGTGGATGCCTCATCCCTGGAACATTCAAGGCCAGGTTGGATGGGGCCCTGAGCAACCTGATCTGGTTGGAGATGTCCCTGCTCCTTGCAGGATGGTTGGACTAGATGACCTTTAAAGGTTCCTTCCAACCCAAACTGTTCTATGACTCTAGCTCCCAATTCCAGAGAAGTGAAAAGAACACTGGAGCTTGCTGGCTGTTCTAATCAGGGGCTAATACTAAACCACAATTGTGCCAAACTTTCCCTTGTTTGTTCTTATGACTTTGAAATTACCAACTCTGTATTCATTTTTCTCTGCCCAAATACTTCTACAGGTCTGCAGTTGTGAATGATACTTTTGACAAGGAAGCTATCTATATGTTCTTGCATTTAAAAAAAAACCAAACCTTTTCATTAGTCCTGTATGAGAACATGGATAAACAAAGTGTTTGTGTAGTAATGACATGTTTTATTTCCCTTTCAGTAGATTTAACTTGAATCAGAGAACGGAACTGTCACTGGTAGGACACCCCCTGCACTGGAGGTAAAACGGCACAAAGAGGAGGAAAGCTGCTGCGAGCAGGACAAGAAAACAGTTCCATCAAACATATGGGAAAGAGTGAAGTGTACGTATCAACTGGAAAGCTGTTGACTGGGCATATTTTTATACCCCTACTCTTATCTCCTGTGTTTTGGCTAAAAACCACATTTCATCTAACAGCTTCAATTGCAAAGGCAGTGCTTTTTATCCTTCTAGTATGTTTTAACCTAGACAATACTATGACAGCATCAAAAACATAGATAACCCCTTTCCTTATTCCAGTCACTTCCAAGGGTAGTTGCTTCTGTCTGATGTTGTCATTAATAACCAGAGAAATCAAAATTTAGCTATAATGTAAGCTTACATATTGGCAGCAAACTTCTTCTGATGCTATACAGCTTAGAACATGGCTAAAAGAGCATCATGACGTATTTTCCATTTATATTAATAAAAACTCATTTACGTGCTTATTAATAGTGAAACTATTAGCTCAAAAATACCTCTGTAAAAGTAAGTGTCACCTCCATTATGGGATGCTGAAGTCTGAACAGTGCAAGTAGCAATAAAACTATGTCAGCACCTTAGCAAAAATAACTTTTCACCCAGCAGTTGATAACAGAATGTGATAATGTCATGTCTGAATTAAAACAACAAGGATATTTGTGTAGTGGTCTAGCACAGAGCACGCAGCATAAAGAACACATCTGTCAGAAATGCATCTATTTGTACCACATTCACGATTCTTAAAAATACACATCTTATGTGTTCATTTCATTAGACTGTTAGAAAGAAAGACCTTTTGAGATCCTTATAGTGGCATCAGTTTAATTCACTGCAATGATGAATTAATAGTAAATTGCCTTATTAAACAGAATGGGCTTGTGGAACTGCACCAGGGAGCCTCAGGCATGCCCTAAGCCAATTTCTAATACTCTTACCATGCCCCTCATTGATATATTCAAGTACATTTGTTTGTGCATGATCTCTTCACATGTTGTGCCTAATGAAACCATGAAATCAGGCTGCAAAATGGCTATTTGTCAAAAATAAATACCTCTGAATAGAGCTCAGACTTGGTCTCATGCAATCTCCAAGGCAAGGGCAATTAGGAGTAGTTGTTGCTAGAATAATTTTTACTTTTATGTGGTTTTCAAACAGCAATCCTGGAATCTGCAACAAAGCTCACTACCTAAGAATACAACAGCCCACATTTTCAAAGCTCACAAATTCTCTGAATCAAATTAGGGATCTCTCATTAGCCAAGCGTGTGTACGCACACAGCTGAGTTGCTTGCAGCCATTTGCATACATCAAGTATGCAGAAATATGTGCAAGTATGCATGACCCACAGGCAAAGAACTCTTTATATTAAATAAGCACAGCTGGGTCTCAACCTATGTTGTCCCCCTGCGTGTGAGCTCCAGGCAGCAGGTCACACAATTTGAGAATAACCAAGACACGAGGCAGTAGCTAAGGGCAGTGTCGTAGTTCAGCCACAACCACAACAGGCAGACAGGGGAGCGGACGCACGGGAGAGCAGTTAGTTAGTTACCAAACCCCTTGACTATTCCATAGTTGTGCTTTTTTGGCCGGGGGGCAGGTTGATTACCTGCACACAGCACATGCAGTCCCCAGGCAACGGCGCCTGTCTTCTAAAAACCACAGCACAAGCAGTACTGCAGGACTATGAGTGAAACTGGGGACAGACAAGCAAGTCTCAGCGTATGTATGACCCGACAGATCTGAAAACGTAAAAGCTTTTACACAGTGCACAGAAGCATGGGTCACCTCCATTTCCTCCTCAGTAAACACACAACGGGGAAACTCAGGATGACTTTTGCAGAGGAAATAATCACCTCACAAATACACTCAGTGCCTTGAAGAAGTCAATGAACACAAAGATAGCAGGAATCTAGTTGGTATATTGTATTTAGGTTTCCCAAATCTTTTGATAAGGTTCTTCACAGAATGTCACTCTGCTGCCATCGGAGACAGGATTTAAGAGCAGGGAGATGCTATCACTCGCCAAATGCTCCAAGAAAAACTGAGCTGTCATAGGATACAGAATGTCCTCTCATAAAGAAATAACTGTTCAACAGGATAGGAAACCAACTATAACTTTTATAGTCTATTAATATCTCCTCTTGTGAATGTGATTTTATCCTGGGAATGGTGATATTTCAGTGCCAAGCAATACCACTGTCTCCCATATGCACCTGCTGTGAATCTTCACATTCAAAAAACAGAGGGAGGTGTTTGATCAAACAGAATTACAGAAGCAACCTTTTCCACAAACACATTGATAACAGCCAGCTCGCATCCTCTCTGCAAGCCAGAAGGGAACCTGCGCAGCAGTCAGACAGTTTGTTGCTGAGGGGAGCGAAGATTTGTGAGTATTTCAGTTTCTCCCTGAGTCATGCAGTGTTCCAGAAAAAAAGCTTAATGATTTAAACGTCAGCCTTCAAATGCAACATCTTAAAAATCAGAAAACAAAGAACAGTTGTTCATAAATGGGACTAAAGTTGGCACTGCATAGACTAGACACATTTAACTTCCCAATGACTCAGCTGCATTAAGGGATATTTTTGTGATGCAGGCACTCTTATTAAATGGGATATGCTGCTTTCTGTAAACCCTGGCTCTTCTAATGCTTTTGAGACAAAACCCACAGATGTTTCCAGCTATAGAAGGTAAGCATATTATTGGGGAAGAAAAAAAGGAAAGAGAATGGCAAAGCACAGAAATACAGAGACTCAAATAAGATACTACACGATTAGCTCTTCTGTGCCTTGAGCTATAAGGCAACCATTGCCTACTTTCCAGGAGATTTAATTTGCTTAGCACAGCTCACAAGGATATTTAAGCAACAGTTAACAGAGGGTAAATTACAAAATGAGTAACTAACAAAAATGTCCTGTTTATGTGCATTTTGCTCCGTATTGTGAAGATGAAATGATTGTGATTTGATATGTATCTGGTCTTTCCAACTCATACCCAAACGATGTGTCATGGTGTTAAGCTTGTTTCCACTGCTCATTAACAAGTGAGTCCATCACTTGGAATTAGAAATAACTTTGAAATAAACCATCAGGCTGTAGCATCCAAACTGACTCTGCACTCTGCTACTATTTGGAAAGGCAGCTGTATTTCCACTTCAGTCTGCACTCTTGTCATGATCCCTACCTGTTGATGATTTTACAAGCCTAGGCACAAAGATAAACTGGACCCTTACAGATCAAGGAGAAAGAATATTTCTTCTTAGTTCTGCTCTCATCCAACTTTTTTTCCTCCTCTCTATGCTTTGTAAGTATATTTTTTCTTCTAGTATAATATATCCAACGCTTGCTACAAATTGCATTATGTTGAACACAATGAGAATTTTGCCTGAGGGCTGCAATGGAAATTTCCCGAAGCCCCCAAGAGGCCTCTGACATGTCAAGATAGAGCAAAAAGCATTTACCTTCTTTGTAACTTGGACACCTGGCCTGGGAATCCAGATGGCTTCAGTGTGTGATGTTTCTCATTGGCTGGATGATACAACTTTCAGGCTTACATCCAGCCTGTACTCTGTTAGACAAACACCATCTCAAAAGTAAGGCTTCCTCACATCAGTATTCCCATGTTGGAAGTGTCACAATTTAGTAACTGAGGTGAGAGGCAGCTTATGCTCCAAAATCCACACATCTGGTTTTTAAAACGATCAGTAGAATCTGACACTTAAAAATCCCATTTTTACACTCAAAATCTAATAATGACTGTCAAATTTATGAACTATTGTATGGCTAATCAACACACAAAAGAAATAAGATCTAATTATATTATGGCATTGTATGGTTTGCTTGGTACCTCAGCTTGATCTCACAGCTTGGCATCGGACTTCCATCTTTCGAGTCTGACCTTTCTAGTTAACAAAGGTTATACACATTTATGAAAGGAATAGCATGACACACCTACAATTGCTTAAAAGATTATACGACAGAGGACTGTATTGTTGTTACTGGACAACAGTCACTGCTTTAGGGCATGAAGTTCTGAAATCCAGGCAAGTTTTACAAAAATTCTGTTCAATATGTGAGGCTGATAAGTCAGGCAGATAAAGGCCTGATATTAATGAATCAAACACTCGGTGCTTCCACCTTTCATGGCAGTCCAAAGGAAATCAAGTGCTAAATACCTCTGAAAAATCAAGCCTTTTTCTGGTTCACTTGAAAACAGAATCCCATCTCAAAATATTTGCCTCATTTTTTTTTGTGAAATAAAGTGAAATACTCATTCATACACTTCTTCCAGAAAGGCACATGCTGGTAGCAACCTCCAGCAGCTGTTGTTCTCAACATTCCCAATAGCCTCATGGATACCCACTGGCGTAAAAATCACTGCAAAAATTACCGGCATTTTCTATGTTGATATTAAAACCACATCATTATGAATTAATACAGCAATGATGATCATAGTCACTTCCTTGCCATGTTGGGAAATCAATTCAGTTCTGCCAAAACTCTTTGATTCACACATGCAATATGTGAGCAGCACCAGACAGGCTCTACCATTATTTTAAAAAAACTACAGACAAGCAGTTAAACACAAAAGATCACTTTATTTCTCAAATCACACCCTTCTCATTCTTGAAAAGGTGCATTTCTAATTGTCACTATTTTAAATATATTCTGTATTTTTCTGCGAAGTTAAATACTTTAAAGAAAAATCCCCAAAGAAATAAATACAAAGCACAACAGTTTCACTTTATGATTTCACTTTGAGCATTGTCTGGTCCTGCATCCACTCTTGCGAGTTTTGCTGCTCTTTGAAACTCTGAAATCCAGAGCCAGCCTTCCTTGCTCTCCCGAACCCTCTGCTTATCAGCGGTTAAGACAATGCTAGAGCATGCACAGAATAGCTTATAGCAGTTTGATGATTCTGTAACTTTCATTACAAATACACACATCGTTACTAAGGATATAATTGTGATGCTTCTTTTCTAGGTGCTCATAGAAAATTCCATCTTACAAAATGCTTGTTTGATGATGTGCACGTCTGCTAGCGAAAAGGAAATCAGTACTAACAAGATTTGCCGGGTTGTTCAATGGATTAACTTATAAAACCAGACAATTCCCAAAGTTATTGATTGGATCACTGCAGCACAATCTGCAACCATCACTTTACCTGAAGCACAATTAGCCCAAACGTTTGGCAACGCGTAATCTGTTGCAGTATAAAATGTTACCAAGGTCATCAGAACACGCCGCGTGGGGTTTATTCTCGTATGATGAGCACAGTCCAAGGCAATAGCACAGCTCCTGCCAGCAGCCAGGAATGGAGGTCTGACCACGCAATTTTTACGACGGTTGTCACAGTAAAGGAGAGGCGAAAGTTGTCCAGTGCAGGCAATGTCATGTTCCTTCAAAGAGCTGGGAGCAGAAAGTTGAAGCCCTTCCCAAGCGCTTGAAGCTGGGCTCCCAAAAAGTTTTTCTTGAAAGAGGTATCAGTATGAGCCTGAATCAGTGTGGCTGTGAATTCATCCCTTACGTATCTCACTCAAGACAGTATTCCTGAAAACACAATCAGGGTCTGGCAGGCTGATTTTGCTACATATACATGCACTTAAACATTCAAAGACTACGGGAAAGTCTGCAAACTTCAGCTGAAACTCGTACCTGTGCACAACAAGGTTTGAGGTAGTTTAGAACCACTCTACGTTTAAGAAATATGAGAAAGAAGGAAAGGGATTTAATGCACAAAACTTCCAAGATGCAATGATAATTGCTACAGAGAAGGGGAGCGTTAACCATATAGTTTTAAACTACTGTCTGTTAAGAAAAAGGAGCAGTGACAGAAATGAGCGGAAAAAGTTCATTAAAAGCTGAACTTCTATTTAGCCTGGATCCTTATATTTAATTTATGATCTCTGAAGGAACAACATTAAAATTCACTTCAGAAAGAAAACCAACAATAATAATGAAATTGAGCACATCAGAAGGGAAAGAAAATTTTACAAGATATTGGACCAGGTTAATAGACATGGGCACTGAATTGTGAAGTAATCCTGTATTTCTCAAAATGAGTCCATCTGCTCACTGTGATGTTTGAATCTCCAGACAGCTGAAATATCTTCACAGAGGAACGCAGAAAAGTTATGAATTCTTCCAAGGCTTGCTTTTGACAATGCAGTTTATTTAGAAAACAATACTTATATACAACTAACACACTGAGCAATGCACAACTAACAAATTGAGTGTATAACTGTGCAGTACGGTGAAAGACTTAAATTTATATTTAAATGTACTTAGATATACCTGCGCATATGGTAAAGAGGTAAAAATAAATAAATTTTTAGAATCCTTAATATTCACAACGTGGAGGAAAGTTCCAGGGAACACCATAGCAACAGTGATACGATGCTAGGTAGAGAGGAAAAGAAAAGCAGTAACAAGGAGACTGGGGGAAGCATGTAGGAAAACAGAACTAGCTCAGACCACAAGAACCACATCTTTGTATTGCTCTTCCCATAAAAGCTACTAAAAGCCTTGCTCCCTACATTCTCTTCCCCTTTTTTTTTTTAGCACTCACACTCAAATGAGTGATAGATTCCTTAACAAAATTCCCTAAATTAAAAAAGAAAAGGCCATCTAGAAATATATCTTTGCAAACAGTCACTTCAACTTGGGTAACACATACATTTTCTTAGCTATATGTACACAGATGCAAGTCCATACCAGTCTTTCCCCTAAACTGCTCCTTGCAACTCCAGCTCTTACTACGTGATATGCTTCTAATCTATTCATCTAAGTCCCATGAACTTTGTATTACTGCTTAAAAACATTCACTCAAAGTAACTACCTCTCAAAATGCGTGACATGATTCCTGAAATAGATCCAAACTACTTAGCACCAACTAAAACATCAGTGTGTTATCAACATTATTCTCATACTAAATCCAAAACACAGCACTGTATCAGCTACTAGGAAAAAAATAACTCTGTCCCAGTTGAAACCAGGACATCATGCAATACTGATGCCCTTGTTATTAAAAATGGCATAAACGAACTTACAGCCTGTAGAAAGCAGGAGAAACCTGCCCCTGTTCTCTGGCAATGAACCTGCCGTGATTGTTTCAAAAGGTGTTTCTGAGTGTGACAAATCTCTATGAGAAATTCCCGTGAGGAATTCTACTACCTTTTAGCAGCTGAAAGTAACTAAAAAACCCAACAGACAGCTATAGATGATGCCAAAAAAACCTGTGGTCTATGGCCTGGCCATGTTTCAAAAGCACAATCTAAAGCTTTTATGTGCAGACAAAAACTTCTTAACATCTGTAGTTAAACACATTTATTGGATTCTAGGTATTAACCTTAAATCATCTAGTGACTATAGCTCAGGAGTATAGAGACAACAGGCAGGTGATGTAGACCCTAAATGATACGAATGAAATGAGTGATTTCTGGAAGGTGTGCAAGTTCCCTGCTTCCTCTACAGAAAGAAGCTGCAATAACTACTACTCACTCAGATTACATGGCATATAGTTTTAAACGCACATCCTCTCATCTGAACAGGAATACTGATAATACTGCCCAACTTGATATTTCAGGAGTCATCTGGAACTTTTTGGACACATAGCATTTGCTGTAAGAGACCATATAGGTCAGTTCTGTACAGTCCTCAGACTACTTAATAGGACTGAGGTGTTGATGGATATCTGCCAGTTTTCAAGAGTCACTGGATAATTCTGAAAATAATGAGAAACTAGGTTACCTTATTTCAACTGAGAGATGAGTATCTGGACAAAGAGAACAACATGCCAAGATGATAAATATGAAATAGGTGAGTAAAAGTTCAAATGAGGAAAAGTTCTTACATTGCACCAACAGTGCAGCTCTCCTCCTCTACAACAGCCCAGGGCCTAAAGTAGCAGGAAGCACTGGAGAGATGTGCTTACACCTGAGCAGGGCGAAGTCACCACTCATTCAGGTTTTAGCCAAAGTAATCTGAACTTCAATTCCCATGACATTTATGTAATTAATCGATTTTTTTTTTTTTTTTTTCAGAATACTGATTTGTATTATTCTATTAGGCTCGAAGGAACAGGAAGAGAAGTAATTCTCTGATTTCTGGTTGGGTGGTAACATCTAATATCAAGGGTGTGTGGAGCCGATTCTTCACTTCCTTCCACCATTTGTATCTATCACAGCAATTAAACATATACAGCATTATAAAACAGTAGTCAGTCAGTCTGTTAGTAAATGACAGATACTTGCAGTTTCCTCCTATTATACTACAGTTTTTAATTTGGCCTTTCTTTATTTAAGAAAAGTTGCAAGGTGACTATTTTTCCAGTAAGCATTTTCAAAATCAAATACAGATCCAGGCTCTATCACGGAATACAGGTGGGACTTTGACTACCTCACCTTGCAATGAAAACTTGTGAAGAGCCAAAGAAAAGCCTGCAGGGTGTTTTTTTGAGCATTTAACAAAAGTCATATGAAGGCTCACTCTGTAACGCTGCAAGCCATAGCATACAAGGTAGCTACGAGGAATACAGGTGTGCTCTTTGGACTGCACCCCTGTCTTTGAGATGAGCATTTAACTTCCTCTATTTTATACACCTCACTGCAGCCAAATTGCCAATACCTAACAACTGGGCAAAAACCAGCTTTGGACCCACTCACGCATGCCTTGTTTAGACATTTGCACTTTTTAAGCAACCGTAAAACAGAGTCAGCATCCTGCCATAACACAATGGTAGCATTTCACACCTGCCTGCACAGAATTCTTTTTTTTTTGTTTTGGAGCTTTAGAATCAGTTCTAAATTCAAGCTAAATAATTAGCTACTAGCTCAATTTAATATGTAGGAATATTTAGGTACTCCTAAAAATTGACCCAGGACTTTTATTTCTATATCCTGAACAAAGCTTTGGGGAGCTTCTATACATATCTGAATTAACTAGTACGACTGACAATAGCAACAATCACTTCAGAGAAAACTAAGGATTCTAACCTAAATACACCATTAACTGAGAGACAGGGACGGGAGCCAGGCCTCAAGCATCCTCTGGGATCTACCAATTATTATTTCTGAAGCATGATTTGGTCCTCTGGCAACTGGTATAATGTCATACAAGCCTTAATGTTTACTCTTAAATACATTAACTTACTGACTCTGATTATTTGCTGACTACTCCAGACACAACAAAAAAAATTACCAATGCATTCACTTGCCCATTTGACACTATATTAATACCTATCAAAATAAAAGCCATTTAATAGTTTCATAGAGAAATGCAATGTATAGCATGTCTACTTTCTGTGAAATCACATCTACGTTCTAATTCCTTATTGAGCGTCTCTGAGTGGGCATCACTGTATAACCAGAACTACTAGCGCACAGCAATCAGACAAGAACAGAATTAACTTTGTCTTTTAGTTTTCGCACTGACTCTAGATGTACAAAACAACGCTGAATAATGAGTAGATGCTCACATGCATTTGGCTGTAAAACTTAATTTAGAGTAGAACAATTATAGACATCTTTTGCTGTCTTTCACGGAAACCAGCTCTCATCAAGTCAGATACTAAACTGAAAATTCTCCAATTTGATGTTATCATTAGTAAAGATGAAGATGCATTAAATTCATTTGAATTTTTCAGTAATGCTGAGAAGCACTGAGCTCTTTCATGAGTTGTCATAATAAACAAGAAAAAATGATTTTCATGGGGAAAAAAGAAAGAAATGGAGCTCTAAAGAAAGGAAACTGCAATGAAGAACAGTTCCTTCTCTAACAAAATCGGTGATTTCTCCTCTCTGTTGTCTTTTAAATTAGACTTTGATTAACTTTGCTCATTGTAATTCCATCTAACATTCCATTTGAACTTGTTTTAGAGCTGATTGGCAATGGCTTGAAAACAGTTGCAGAGTTTTTGCTTGCTTCAGAAATTAGTTTTCCCAGATACATCAGTTTTAAGGAGTTGTATATGGCTGTACATTTCTGTGAATAAAAATATTTTAAATGCACTTAAAATAAGTTAATTAAATAGACTTTAGAAAGAGATTTGTAGAGCTCCATGAGTTGAGCCTAAGTCTCAATTCAACCTATGGAAGAAAAACTGAGAAAATGAGGCCTGGGGAATGTAGAGATGCTAAAGTACTAAATAGAAATAACGTCTCAATAGTGACAATATAGTTAGTTCCATTATGTAGAAATCTAACAACAGGTCTATTTTATAGTTTCTGACAAGAAAGCAATGAATACCTGGTCAGTTCTGCTCTACCCCTGTTGCAAATAGAATATGAATGTAAGTGATAACACAGTTCTGAATAATTATAGTATTTAATCAGTCTGATAAACTCTGATATTAAGCCATAACAGCACAATTTACTTCCACTAAAAGGAAAAAAAAAAATCAGAAGAATATAAGAACTACCTCTGAAACTGGGAGTCAATAAATATAGACAATCATTAAAAAGAATGAGAACATTCACACCAAACCACAAATCAGTTGTGTGTGATATCTTCCTTGGTTCCTATCAATACTTGCTGACGCAATGTTTCAGACAGAGACCTACACCAGGCAATACAGGTATTAGGGGTGCTTGTTGGTGGGTAGTGTTAGAAGATCAAGCAGAGTTCAGGTTCATTAAACATTTCAGCATTATTTCTAATGTGAAGTTGTGGCAGGGCTTATTTTAAAAGCCTGGGAGCTCTGTGATCACATTGGAGTCACCTCAGTGACAGGTTCTAAGAGTAACAGAAGAAAATAAAGACTGTGAGAAAGGCCATGTGTGACTGAGAACCGGTCTAACGCTAAAAATTCCCATTCACCTGTATGAAGGGACAACGCAAAGTTGATTTTTGTTTTGATTGATTTTGGGGGGTGAGGAACTGGAGGGTCTATGGGACCTGATAGTTTTTGCTTTGGGAATCTCTCAGATCTGTTCATTCAAATTCTTGGCAGAGAGTAAATGTCATGGGAAATAAATAGACATTTCTGTTCAACAGTGAGTTATACAACAAGATAAAAAGGATTTGCAGTAGGTTATAGTCTACAAGACTTATTTGTATCATAAAAATTAATTGTGCACATCAAAGATAACAAATTGAAAATTCTGTTCCTTCTCTGAGAGCCTAGACTCAGAACAGCTGGCACAAACTTATTTTCTTTTATTTTTTTTTTAAACATTCTCTACAATGGTGACTACTAAAGACTAACAGCTAGGAAGTTACACTTTTTGCTTATCAACAGTTTAAGAAAAGCAAACTTGTTTGATTAAACTGCAAAGAAATACCACCACTGACACGGAAGGACTTATCTACTAAAGACAAGACATGCTCCATGCATCTCAGTAGTTCCAGCGTGGACTACAATCAGAATAGAAAAGTTTTCTGGTTTTACTTTCCAAAGGAAAAAAACATACCATCGTATTTTTGGACTATACTTAAACAAAAGAGTTGTGTCCCCAGTAGCTGGTCTCAATTCTTTCATGCTCCCAAGACTGTTAAGCCAGAAAGTAATCAACACCCCAGCCTCGGTGCTGGCCAGCACGAGCAGTATCCTGCCTCAGAACTCCAGACCACCTGGGCCAGCCATGGCACGCGTTACAAGCCATCTGTAACACAATGGGCATGCATCTTCACCGACAGACATTCACAAGTCAGAAGGCAGCAGTGGGAAGGGAGGAGGCTATATGCAAATGCCAGAATTCAGCTGCAATTTGGCAATGAAAAATACTACAATATTATTGATAAAGCCTAATCAATTTTATTTGAAAGAAGAAAAAGGAAGCTTTTCTCCTTCGAAGTTTCAACTGATTCATTGCTACCACTTGTTATATTTCTTCCTGTTTTTAGCACAACCAGTATCCAACAGGGAAATTATTTCAAATTAAATAGTGTGATAAATTCACATACTATTTGCTATGTTGATATAACTCATTTTATCACTATGGTTATGCAAAGGAAAAATGTATTTATTCTACACTAGCTTTGTTTTTTTCTGACAAGGCTATTTGTCACTACAGGAAATTCCAAATTCATAAAACTGGATAGCTGACATTTCAGTATAATGTGAGGAATAATTTCGTGAGGAATAACAACCCTTCTAATCAATTCTGCCAATTATATCTGTGTTTCTCTTAATAAAAAAAATCGCTTTATTCCATACTGAAAGACCAACATGGAGCTCTTCCTAAAAGTCATGTAGATCTGGACAGTAAGAGGCTGCATCATCATCAGTGTGGAAACACTTAGAATAAGCAACGTAGCAGGCAATGTAATCCAGACTGACACAGATGGATAACGAATTCTGTGATTGTAAAGTAAGAGCCAGATCTTTTATAATACAGTGTAAAAGTATCATATTTTATGAAGATTATGAGAAAAGTTTATGGACACATGGCCTTTGAACTTTTAGCTCCAGACTGTAAAACATTTTTCTTGTTGGAAAAAAAGTAAGTACTGAAAATTTTTCTTTTTGTATTCTAAACAACTGCTTATCAGCAACCAGATGAAGTTCCACTTTTCTAAACCAAACATTTTTCATGATCTGTTGTGAGTTTTTTAGAAAAACTGGTAAAATTTAAGCAATCATCCTCAAGATTGAAAAATATGTTTTTCTTCAAGATGGATGCTTGATTTAGGAATTTCCTTTTTGAATGTAATAAATGACAATTTTGTACTTTGAAAAGTCAACTAAGGTCAAGACTAATATAGCATCCATTAATTGGTTTGTTGATATCATGAAGGCTTTTCTTGTGATCCCATGGATGAATGAGGGAATTTGCATCTCAGCAGGTAAACATGTTTGATATTTCCTTAATCTACTGCACAGCATTTGCTACAGCCAAAAATAAAAGCCAAAGTTAAATACAGAGTCAAAACAATTCAGAAAACAGGTTACTAGTTACAAAGGAATATGAATGAAGAATAACTTAAAAATAACATATATTCTGGACTGATGTGTTCCATAAGCATTTTCTTTGCTAATACAAGCCTTCAGGGAACAAATATTTATTTCATATGCCTTCCATTCTGCTTGAGTCATTTTAGATTTCCACTGTAGCTCTGCCTTTTATTTTCTTCTGTTCTCCTTGCCTTGGTTAGATTAGAGAGGTAGGGTGTTAACGGGGAACTTGATGAAGATTGAAGATCTATTTTCTCCCCCCTTGGAGACCAGCCTGATTTGAACAAACTGAGGAGAGTGCAGCAGTCTCTTCATGTCCTTGGGAAAAGCCTTTTCCATTTCAGCATTTCAGCTTTCAGACATGGTCCCCTTTGTTCACAGAGAAAAAGACAGAAAAGGTGCCAGCACAAGAAGGTTCTGAATAATTTTACACAATGTAATTGGGGCTGAAAAAGCTCCTTTTCCATCTCCTTTACGGTTGGTGAGCATGTGAACGCGAGGTGGATCCAGGAGGAGAATGCAGGGAACCAGTGCTTGCAGCTCGAACAGGGCGAGAAACGAGCTGTTGTCCACCAGTCCCCATCTCTGTTGCTGTCACTTCCTTACTACTCTCATCCTTGTGGGCACTGTTTTGTGCTGGGCACTCAAAATGCACACAGTGAAACACCTGGAGAGAACAAAAAAATGAAGACAAAGCAAAACAATTAAATGTTGGCAAAAACATAATCAAAGTAAGATGAAGTTGGACTAGATGACCTTCGAAGGCCCCTTCCAACCCTAACCATTCTATGATTCTAAGTCGAGATGAAAGTATGCAGGCCAGAACAGTGCCAAAGTACTTAGTCAAATTAGAAAGCTCCATCATGAGGTCAAACACATCTATCCATAGGCCATAAACATCATAAAGTGACACAAGCGCAGCAAGAGAAGGCCTTCAAATTATATCAACCTTTACATGTGGCACTAAAAATCAGAAATATGGTTCCAAATTGGATAGATACTTGTAAATTATTTTTTACTTTGTCAAGTAGCATAAATATCTACTACATACTATTGGATAACAACAACAATTATATTGTCTTAAATGTATCTTAGGATCTAATGAACTCCTCAAAAGACTGAATGTTCATACACACTAGAAATGAAATTTAAATCATTACCAATTTCATTCTAATTCAAGATTGCCCTCTGCTGTAACAGCAACGGCAGCTCTACAGACATATCCTGGAGTATGCAGAACGGCATTCAGAGTGTCCAAGGAGGCTCCTGCTTCATCAGATTAAATATTCCGTTTCAAACAGTGATCATTTTCTGATTTTCAAAGAATACCTAGCACCACTGTGCAGGTGACTGTATCTTAGAGTAAGAGGATCATCTGTTTAAGCATTTTTTCGAATTTATTTTCTACTTTACTTACTCTTACTTGTACTTGTTCTTGAAGTGCCTGGGAGGAGAAGCGGGAGGAATTCTTTAAAATTGTTACAGAACTTCTTTGCACATGATTTCTTATTGCTATGAATTGCACAGCTTTGTCACATACTAAACAAATAAATATTTTCTTATACCGATTTAAAATTTACTATTTTCTCATGTATTGTAGTTTTATAGCTCAAGCTTGATGAATATTAAAAAGAGAATTTTAAAATTATTGTTTTAACTTAATTCTGTATGCTTTTATGACATCTTCTATCATTCTTCTTGCAAGTAGATAATGTATTTAAAGTTCTTCTCACAAAGGTAATCTCTTATAATCTTAACTGTCTTTTCCCAGAGCCTTTCAAGTTAATTTGGGCAAAATAACATAAACAAAACCTAGGTATACTACATATTCATACAAGACTACAGAATATTGTATTTTCTATCCTTTCTTCAACACAGTCAAAAATCCTATTATTCTTTTTGACCATACCTCCTCAAGTGCACATTAAGCAAATGTCTGCAATGATGTGTCTGCAATAGCCCCATGTCTCTTCTGAGGAGGTAGCTAGTTAATTCAAATTCTGACAGCATACATGAAATGAATAAAAAAATATTCACAATCACTGGGTTTTTTTTAATCCCCTTTATATTTTCTTGTGCCTCTCGGTATAAGAATTCTTGCAGTTTTTTATACAGACACACAGCGATGAATGTTTATACTTCTATATATACACACATGCTCACATAAAGATGTGTCGCTATGCCTTTATCCATACTCATACGAACAGATTACAAATCTACACCCATATCCACACATATATAGGTGCACAAAATGGCTTTTCTCTGCATTTCTTCTGGTGACTTTTCTTCTAAAGCTGAACTAATTTCTATGGTAGCGTGAATTCTTTCCATCTGTTACAGTTCTTGAGAAGTTAATTTCTGCATTCAGTTACACGTCTTGAGAAGTCCCTTTTATACTCATCCCACTCCTATGTTTTTAAAATAACTGTCAAAAGTATTGTCATTTTTCCAGATGCACTTATCAGCATCAGGATTTGCAGAAAAGAACATTATCTCATCAGTGCACCTCTGTAACACGCTGCTTTCCTTGAACAGCAGCGCAGTCTAATGAATGAGATGGGGGTCTCCAAGTCAGAAGATTCCATATTTCTACTGTATCCCATACCGGTAGTATTTCTCATTTAAAACTCTGCTTTATCTAGGATGAATGCTTTTTAAAATATAGTATACTTTCCACTGAAATTTAGCTGATATTACTCTATAAAGTCTGAAGTATCCAATTCTTAAATTGTAACTTTCATTTTTACTGATTCTTTCATACTAAATTCTCAATGCTCCTCTCAACATTAACAAGGCTGTGATTTAGAACATCGTTTTCAGTTACTCTGCCGCTTTAACATATACAGATTACAGCTTGTGAAAGAAGCAGAGGCCAGAGAAGTTTAATTGAGCTCATCTGCTTCATTCAATATTGGAATTACATATGTCAGAGCAGTATTACTAAAACAAACAATCCCGCGTGTGTTTCTCTCAAAGGGCACAGATGACAGTGCAGCATCATTCTCTGATCCACGGCATGTTATACTTCTCATGGATATTTTCAGGAAGGTCTGACATACAAAGGAGGAAGGCCAAGTACATATACACTGGTGCAGTAATTTGTAAGATAAAGCTTGCACATTAGCAACTGGGTGTCCTTTCCAGGTCAGTAATACTGGAAAGGAATAACAAGATAAAACTCAAACTGTTAAAGTATCAAGTGACCTCTCTGACAAACAAATGAAGACAAGGTCTAAGGAAAAAAAAAAAAATCCCTTTATTTCTAAAAGTAGGATGTCTGGAAGCTCATGAAAACAAAAAGTTACACTGCTATCATATTTCAGCACATACACACAAAAAAAAAATCAAATGCCAGGTCAAAAAAAAAAAAAAAAGTGAACATTATGTCTTTCAACGGTTGAAAAACATAGCAAAGGAAAAGATGAGTTTAAAAGATGAAAACACTTACAAAATGGAGAAATTTTATGGGATTTTTTGCAACTTCAAAAATCAATGCATCCCCTTGGAAGCATGCAAATTGTGCTTTCGAGTTCAAAGGTATATGTTGGTAGAAGTATGGAGTATTACATTAAAACTCTTTGATGAGGACATGCTGCTATTAGCATCTTTTGTTTAAAATGAACTTTTTTTTGATGTAAAATACAACCATCTGTAGGTAAATAATTCTAGAAACTGCTTGTGTTCTTACTGAAGAGACTACTGAGCTCTATCAACTCCAAAACAAACTAAGATTTTTATCAGTGTTATTATTTAAATTCAATGTAATAAAAATACCTTACTGCATTCTTTGGAAAATGAAACTTTATGACAAAATATAATAGATCATCTATTTAATATATATCAAACCAATGTAAGTTAGTAATATGTGCATTCTAATATTGTTCCTCCTCTATAAGCTTTAGGAGAAATAAATTGTTTCAAAGAAAAAAAACAAGTGTGTGGGGTACAGATTTTAAAAGAAAAAAAGAGGGAAAAGACCTATAACTGGATACCTGTGACCTTCATTTGCACATACTGATCTTCACTATAGTTATGCGATGCTCCATATAAAAAACTACGCAGGATATTGAATTTCTTAAAAAGGGTAACCAATGTGAAATTAGAATTATGTTTAATTGCCTATTACTCTTCAGGGCTTAAAGTAACCTTTAAGAATTAAAAATTGGAGGATAATATTTCTTATAGGCTGATTTGCTAAGTTTACACAATGCATGTCATTCTTTTTTAATAAAGAGATAAGAACATACAGAGAATGGCATGAGAGCAAACAGGACAGTCCATATGGCTCGCTAATGGAAAAAGCCTTCTTCATGCATGTACAACAACCCTGGAGGCAGCTTCTCACTATGTATTTCTGAGAACTCACTAATTAAGACTGAACTATACTCCACAAGAGAGAGTGCTTAGAAAATAATAAATTAATTGATATTCCGAGTTCAGTTTATTGGTCAACTGTGTGCTGGCAACTACTGTTGACATCTGATGGTGCCTATGTTGGCAATAACTGCTCTAAAATTGGACACAAATAATGACATTTGACCATTCTTTCAATGCCTTACCAAAGAAACATCACATGTGGGATACAGACATGCATGCATACACACAGAAGCACCAGCTTTTGGTGCGTCTTATCATCTCACTATATAAAGTCCTAATCTCACAAAGATTTGCATATATTCCTAAATTCACATACTGTAAATTGTTTCCCTGAAGTCAACTGTAAGATCTGGACTTCATCCAAGACAATACACAACAATTATGAAAGACAGAAGCAGAAGTAAAGAAAAACAGGATGATGTTGCACTTGATCAGTTAGGGTAAAACATATTTTTTTCTGTATAAAATGAACTGAAAGAAATCTTTGGGTTTGGCCAGTGTTGGTTAACTGATTTACTCGATATGAAAATTAATTATAAGAGAATCTTATGCAAATAAGATTTTATTATGAGGAATGAGACTCTTCTTATGTTTTATTCATTCAGAAGATAATGTAAAGGTGATAAAACCAAGTAATCTGAGACTATACACCTTTCTCTAGTGCACTAAAATGGTATTTTCATCATCCAACAAAATAAGGAATAATTTAAAACTAAACGCGAGAGGAATGTTTGATGGCAGTGTGCAAAGCTCAAAACCAGAAACAGTTTACTGTACTTTGTAAAACTCCAAAATATCCCTGACAGTGGCAACAGCCCTTTGACTCTAGAGAGTCTGAGAAGATGATAACACAGTTCACAAATACTCAAATAAGAAACGCATTCATTCTTATTTTGCTAGATAGCCAGAGCAAAAAAATGAAGTCCATTTTAGAAGGCATTATCAATTTCACTGTAAGATATGAAAAACTGTGCTGTTGTATGCTCATGAAGAATACAGGTTTTCTTAAAAGTTCCTTACCTCATTCGCTGTGTTATGAGTTCCGACTATTCTGATAAAAGATGCAGGCTGCTTATCAAAAGTGATTGTTTGCCAGGATCTACAAAACAGTCCAGAAAGACAGACAAATATTAAACATTGTCACAACAGAGAATCCATTCAAGTGACAGTACGTATTATCACTTAATAGGACAAATAAACACTTTTCATCAGCTGAATTTCCAGTATTCCTTGTTCATTTTTATTTTTAAGTGCCTTAACTCTGCTTATGTGTGTTCATACATACCTTATACCACCATATTTTGTATGCAGGAATAATACTTATACTGTTGCTGAAAATGGCAAAAGAAAATAAAAAAACTGAATCAAAGTCTATAATCCTTGAATAAAATTGACTGTATTAGATAAACAAAAGATCAGATAAAGAAAAGTAAATGTGTTCATCTGTTAACATGAGAAATCATCTGAGTTTGGGTAAAGAAAATTACAGCTGTAGGAAAAAAAACCTCACCCAAAAACTCAGACAAACTCTTCCCACTTTATAAGTAGAGCAGTGGAGGCAGAGGAGCCAGGCTTCCCCTGCGTGGGCCAAGGTCCTTTCAGTAAATTACGAGTGACATGAAGCATTCTTTGCTGTTCAGGCTGTGTGGGTCTCCCCATCCTGACACAGAGGCCATAGGGAGAGCAGATCACCCCTGCCGAGGCAGAGTGTAACTTTTGGGGCTAGCCTGAGACACTAGAGGCAGACTGGGACCACTATAACATTCCTTCCCCATTCATACTCTCCTGATCTGGGTGAGGTACAACACCACCTCAAGTAGCCTAATACACAGCAGGAAAAGAACACCAATTCCTACCATACCGTTGTGCTTACAGAACACACTGACAGTTAAACAGAAGAAACAAGAAGAATAACAGGAACCAGAGCCTTCAGTTTGATGTCAGTTTTCCACTACACTAGGGTAGTACTTGAACACATTAGAATTTAAATGATTTTATATTCATAAAACATGAAAGTTAGCTACAGAATTTAACTTTTTAGCAAAACTAGACTCTATCACAGAAGGCTTCAGCAATAAAATGTAGTAAAGTATAACTTGATTAACTCACTACAAAAGAAAAACATTGGATACTTTTCCTGAATGTGTTCAGAATTGTTCATATAAGAAATAAAGGACCAAAGCAAAACTGGAATAAAATACCACTCGCCATCAGTAGACTCAGGCACTTGAATTTTCCCTTAGTAGGAAAATCTCTGTCACAAACATAGCATTTCTGGGTTTAATTTAGTTGACTACTACTTTTATCACTGCTGTCAGGTTATATTTGCTTAAAGAAGATTATGAGCCCAATCAAGACCTGATTTCAAGTAGTTTACTGGTATTACTGCATGAAGTAATGGATGTGATTAGAGTTACTCATCATAATAGAAAGGTGAGGTCTGTGTCAGGTCTCAGAGGTACAGCAGTTATCTGTCTAATGGCATGGTTTATTTATATCCCTTACGTGGCTACGTCCTCCTTACTTTACAGCTCAGGCTGTTTCTTCAAGTTCTAAATAAAGTATAAAATGAGAATGGACGATTTTGTTGACCATCTCAAGGTCTGAAAGATTGCTATTATTTAAACATTTCTTTTCCTAAAAAGGAGAATAATTCTTCTTGAGTTTCCTTCTCATATTACTATAGTATAGCCAGTCAGTTAATCTTCATGGCCAAACATAATTTGCTACGTAGAAGTAGAGTCCCAATGACGAGTGGCTGGGACAGTAAGATGACTGCAACACTACTTCTCATAACGAAGTATTGCCATGGTTTGCATTATGCATATGATTTTACATTTACATGCACGCAGTTTATACAAGGAGAATGATGATGTAAAAAATCATATTTCTCTATCTACTGATTTGGAAAATATTCTAAAGCTATTTGAAATAAGAGAGTTTAAAATCCTAAAGAAGCTATTAAGACCAGCCTATGCCTTCCTAGCCTCCAAGGTAGAGTTTGTGTTCTGTGACAAGAAAATAGGTTAATTAGAGATCATAGAATAGAATAGAAGTTACTGTATTTATTTGTAGTACTTCTGAGCGCTGGTCAGATACACACTGCAAGAATTCAGCTTAGATTTTCCAAAGATGGCAGTAAATGCCACTGCCTGTCATATGAAGTGACAACAACAAAGCTGACGTGTCTGTTCAGGAATACAGCTGAAGAACATGATAGGTATTAAGACAGATTGAGAAAAAGGCCTCCAAAGATCCTTTTGACAACACACCTCTAAGATCAGCTCCTCCAGGAAGCTCCTAAGTTCTTCCACTTCCACTGCATTACAAGTCCTTACTTTCTGCCACAATGCTGTTATTAGGATTGGATTATAATTACCCTTTAAATGAAATTAAAACATGACAGAAAATAGTAAAAAAAATTCTTGAGAATGTGAGACTTGAAGGGAGATAGGTGTTTCAATAAATTTGGCCCTAAGAATATTTACTGGTTTGGTATATATCCATTTTATTCCTTACGCATTGGAAAAGGAAAATCAAAATTACAGACATTTTGTAGTAGAGTTATTAAAATTCAAGTTATTAAAATTCAAGAATATTGCCACTAGCAAATTAGTACTTGATGGAATAATGAGAAAATTAGGTTTCTTATTTCCTTAGCAAAAAGGAAAAATCAAAGTAGAAAACAACCCAAATGGATCTGGAAAAAGTCACTTTTGAAATAATGAAGGCAAACCTTCTTCACTAGAAAGTTGCACTGACTTCGACTGAAAACACTACATTTGAGAACATCGACGTATACAAAGCATACCTGTCCAGTACAGATACAATTATGCAGCAAGGAGGTAATCTGTGCAGTGTAACTATACCCATATGGGAAGAGATATTACTGACAGAACATTATCAAGGCATATCTGCCCTCTTTTTTTTTGCTGATACAACAAATTCAGTAAGACTTCTATTTATGTATCAAGCCATAACAATTGTTCTGTGTTGTTCCTCAATTAAATTAAAGACATCATAGGTAAGCCTTAAGATTCTTTTAAATAATCTTCTTTTACTACTAGTTCTCTCTTCTGGCACTACTGTAAGAATTTCTGTTTCTCTGTAATAATTTTATTTTGCAAAATATGCTATTTGTGTAGTCATGCCACACACATGTGCTTCTTTTATACTTTCCACACAAGAGCTACTCTTTCTATCCCAAGAATAGCTTTTGATGGTCTTTACAGAAACTTCCTCCAAACTTTATACATAGCTCTGGTACTGATTCATACGTAAGTCACTGTATCCCAGGAACAGCAGCATTAAAACATATCAAAAGAACCTAATTTTTGGTCTGGGATTAGGTACGATTTACCTAGGGCACGGTCATAAAGAAGCTACCAGAACTTACTTCTGCCATAAACTGACGTTGTTGTCTTTGGACTTTCTGTATCACTGTACTTATTAGTGACACTATAACAAACTGATTTTTTTTCAGGGCTTAGTTTTTTTAAATATTCAAGAAGTGTTGATCTTTTTTTTCTGCTTTCACACCTGTCTTGCTGGTTGATTCATTTTAGATTTGCTGCTCAATCTGCAGCAGGCCTGGACATCACTTTCACAACAGCGATAATCACTACCTCAAGCTGAGGTTTACGTCTCTAAGAGAAGACTTGGAACTAGCAGCCTACTCAGTTTTATATCAGGGTCCTCAAGCTGAAATGCAGCACCGCAAGTTGTTTGGCTAGCAAAGGTCTCCTGATACCTCAGCTCCATTTTCCAAAATAAATTAGCCTTGTTACAGTCCTACAGTGTTTTATTTAACAGTCTACATCTCACCTCAGCCACCTGACTTCTAACTCTCTCGTTCTGCCCAGCTCCCCTAAGGAGATGCACTAATTGATGATTAGCATTCCAAAGCCATGCTTGCATCCTGTGAGCCTGTCATATTTAATTACATTTTAACTATATTCGTCTTCTATAACAGCCTGAACATAATTTAGATAATTATCTTTTTGCTCTCTTATTCTCCGACTCTGTCTGTCTCACTTAGAGCTCCTTGCAATGAAAACCACTTTCTCTCCTCAAACATATAAACAGACTCTTGGGCCCAGTGCTTTCATCTCTCCAACAGCAACAGCTATCACTGAAAATTCAATGGCTTTGTGCATCCTGCAATCTCTTCACCATATTCTACTCAGAGGAAGAAGAAAACCATTAGGAACCTCTCCGCTTTCATGTTTCTTCCTGTCCTTTATTAGGCTACTGCAAGAAGAATGCAAGAAATACTGATGGCCAGGTAAATTATAACAATGTCTTGCTATTGCTTAAGCTATCCTTAGCTCCCAAAATAGCAATTCACCTCTTAAAGAATTTAATGGCTTTTCTCAGCATTTGGAATCCTTGCCTAGTTATTTCTACGAAAAGCTGCTATTTTTCTAAAGATTTATTACATACAATAGGATATAAATAGTGACCCTTCCCTGTTTTTTCTTTCTCTTCCAGAAAGAACAAAGTAAGAAAAAAGTGGAAGCTTATCTTTTATTGAGGTTTTCTAATGAGCCACTGGCACTGCAGAATACCACCACACTGTGAGATCACCAAACAGCACTCATTACATCTGAAAGCAAGTTCAGGCCAAAGATGTAAGGCAAAAGAGAAAGCTGTTACATGTAACTAACATTCATCAAGCTGTAATAACCATACCATACTCAAATCATGGCTTGCTTTAGGCTAAGCATGTACATTCTGCGTGTGCACATTGTGTCTCCTCACTTCTTTAGGTGACACACAGCCTCCATTTTTTGTTCCTCGCTCCAAGAAGAAAAGCAAAGCAGAGTTGGAAGCAAATGCTGTAATTTAACACTAATTCAGAGAGTCAGAGCCATAAAGCACAGAAGTCAAACTGGGCAGCTGGCTCAGCCACCCCCGTTCCATCCAGCCTCCCAAGCCACTGAGGGAGAAGACAAAGTATGATAAAGAAATATCGTGAGGAATCAAAGGTCATCTATATTTTGGTTTTTAAATTAAAGTCAAATTAAGTGCAGTTTTACCCCCGTCTACCTCAACTGAAAAACTGAGACCTAAAACTGAGTTTCCATCTATTCTGCCTGTCAAATGTGATTGGTCCCTTCCACCAATCCTAACAAAATATCTGTCCTCTATAAGAACACTTTACTGAACTGCTGTAAGTGTTTTATTGTATATGATTTATTGTAGAAAACAAATGTGAGCTTGATAAAGCAGACCTATTAGAATAAAAACTCTGACATAAAATAGATTTAATGAAGTTTACACTGACTTTCTGCATCTTTGTTTCTAATACAAAGACTTCTTATAGTAATTCCTGCTTTCACAGCTTCAGTACTGACATATTTGCTGTTTTAGAGAAAATATTACGTAAGGAAAATGTTAAAATACAGTCAAATTTAGCAATGGTAAAACTGATTGTAGTGATTATTTTTCTAATTAAATGTAGCAATCAATTTTCAATATATCCACATGCCAATGTAGGAATCCAGTGGCATTTTTGTACTGCATAAGCCATGTAGTCATACAATGTAGCTAGCTCACACATTTTTTTCAATTCCAACAAGTTATTTTTCTGTACTCCCAGAAACATGGTTTATATTTTAAAAATTTACACAAAATTCAATTATTAGCAATTTGCTGGCAACTGTCTGGCAGAATGCCATGAGCCAAATTTCTATGCTGTGTCAAGAACTGTGCATGTAGTATCTACACAGACATCCTTGGGGGATGGCAGCGGTCAGATGAAGACTGTGAACTTGAGTAACTTGACCCATGAGTTCATCTTACTTACATACTTCTGTGTGCACCAGAGCATACAAGAAGACGACGAGCATGCACAGTCCCAGAGGCTGAACTGATTTCGTTGTGCTTTCTCATTACCTATAGTTACTGCTCCTGATGTTCATGGAGATAGCAAAGATACAAAAAGCCATTCAACTCATTAACATACCCAGTAATAAAACTAGTGAGCTGCTTTTAACTTTGAAGACTTCTTCCCCCCATAATCCTACAACAGATTGTAAGCTATTTTTATTATACGACTTTTCATACAAATGGAATAGTTGATTATCAGCAAATATATAAAACAATATTTTTAGAGATATGAGACAGAATCATGCTCCCTATTAATCAGCTCCTTTGCAGCGTGTAGACTAACATCGTATTTATCGCACTTCTCTCTTACGATCCCTTGGGTGTGATTTCATGGCCCACTCGTAAAAACTTCACATTTACAGCAACCGCCCTTCTATTACTGTCGAGAACATCTAATTGACATGTCAAACCCCCAAGGAATGCAGTAAATTGAACCACGGCCTCTAAGAAGAATAAAACAGTGAAAAAAAGTAAATCAGCATGTGCCTCCTCATAACAGCAATACAAATGTACTGAGGTTTGCTAATGGAAGGGAGGAAAACGAACCCTTTCTGCTACCGCAATGAATTATCTATTAACCTCAAGGTCAGAAAACAAAATCTTGTGACCTCTGACTGAAACTCACCTAGACAAAAACTTGAACCTGTATCCATGACTGCAGTAATTTTAGATCTGAGACTAAAGGGAACTAAGACAGACAAAAATAACAAATACACCTTTTACTTCTATTACCTTCTATAAACCTAAAGATACAACAATTCTTCCATTTTATGATTCAAGGATATGATCTGTTGTGGTAAAAATATTACTGTCAGTAAATCAATGGCTTAATACTGCATGGATCTCAACGTACGATATTTGTAACACTAACGAACATACTTGTTTTGGCCAGCACAGGAAAATGCATATTTTTCAGAGTTTTAATGAAATTTGAACCTGAATATCAACAATCTAATCAGGGCAAATCTTTAGACTTGATGTGTTAGCATCTGACTGGCCTCCTGACTATACAAGGAGATGTCAACAGTTGCTAGATTTAATGGCTTTCCCTGTAAGAAAGGGCTACAGACAAAACAGTAACTTACCATCTAGTTCAGGAAGATTTGGGCATCTCCTGTTCATTGGGTTATTAGATGACCTTATGCACAATGAATTTCAAACTAAACAAACATAACTGCAAAACAACGGTATGAGTATTAGGCATTCCTGTCTTATCTCAGGCAGATAAATTGGGCCAGTTTCACAAGAGACATCTATAATTTGGATAACCTTTTTGTAGTAATATTTATTTATAAAGGTGCTAAGAGTGTGCACGTGTGGGTGCCTGCATGCATGTGGGTATGTACATACATGCACAGATATTTTCCAAAGAGAGAATATGTATTGGGTCTGGCTGAGACAGAGGTAATCTTCCCCACAGCAGCCCTCACGGTGCTATGCTTTGTACTGGCAACTAGAATGGTGTTGGTAACACACCAGTGTGTTGGCTGCTGCTGAGCAGTGATTGCACAGCATCAAGGCTGAGAACGTGCTAGCTGCGCAGCAAAACAGAGCAAAGCAAAACTTCAATGCATATGGCACATGTGGAGCTGGAGTGAAATAAGTGTATGGCAAAACATTCAAGGGAGACTAAGAAACACTGCAGTTTGCAACTCCTTGCTACTCTGATCAAGCCTCATTCAAAAGATGCATGCATATTTGTGGCTGAAAAGCAACCACAAGGAACTGAAGGTAGAAGTGGAAAAAAGAAAAGAGAAATTAACAACGTGAAAACCTTCTTGTGAACCTAAATCACTGTTAAGATACATAAAAGAAGCTAGATCTTTCTTCAATCAAACTAGACTCAGCTAAAATAAAAGCTAGCAAATGAAATGTTAGACAGAGCTTCCACGCTTCTGAGAGGCTCCTAACACTCTGAAATGGAATACAACTCTGGTTTCTCTCTGAGAAATCTTGCTTCTTTGTGCTTAATAAGGCCAATCTGTGAAGCTGGAGCCTCTTTCTTCTTTTGCCTTATTAGAATCTTTCAAAATGTGAACATCTAAACACAAGGCAAAATATGTATTTCAATGCCTCTATCGTTCAGGGCTTTTAAGTTCAATAATTACAAAAAAAGACCCTTTATATCTGTCTGACTTGCTCCAGCAGGCATTACTAGCGGCATAATGAACAGATTAATGAGAACCCTCAGTTTATTTTTGTGAAGTGAGACTTGAAATTGAGCTTAACAATGTAGCAATTTCCCAGACATCTTGCTTGAATATATTTCATCTTTGTAGTGTAGGAATGTGGCTACACTGAGTTCAACAATTCTGGAGGAGGCATTTGGATTTCACAGAGCTGCTGTGAAATTTGCTTCATGTAAAATAGGATGAACTGTGGTTTAAATATGCTCTGTTTGACAGAAGAGGTACAAGAACAGTTTTGCTGTGAAATTAACTTCATGTAAAATAGGATGAAGTGTGGTCAAAATACCCTGTTTGATATAGCAGAGACAAGAGCAGTTCCTTTTACCCTGTTCCAGTCCATCACTTGGGAGCTGAGGCGTGAGACAGAATTAAGAATTTATACTACAATTAGCAGAAATGTTATTTTTATCATTCTAGGTATGACAGGGCAGTAGATGCATGCAATACTGATGGGAAGCAACAGAAAAAGCAATGTGAGCATACAGGCAGTTGGAAAGGCAACAAGGCTGAGAAATGTTCAAGATCATAGAACTGTAGAATTGCTTAGGTTTGAAAAGACATTGAAGATCATCGAGTCCACCCATTACCCTAGCACTGGCAAGTCCACCACTAAATCACATCCCTAAGCACCACATCTACAGATGTTTTAAATACCTCCAGGGATGGTGACTCCACTACCTCCCTGAGCAGACTCTTCCAATGCCTGATGACCCTTTTGATGAAGAAATTCTTCCTAATAACCAATTTAAACTTCCCCTGGCGCAACTTGAGACTGTCTCCTCTTATCCTATGACTTGTTACTTGTGAGAAGAGATCGACACCCACCTCGATACAACCTCCTTTCAGGCAGCTGTAGAGAGCTGCCTGAAAGCAGCCTCCTTTTCTCCACACTATACAACCCCAGTTCCCTCAGCCACTCCTCAGAAGACTTGTGCTCTAGACCCCTCACCAGCTTTGTGGCTCTTCTTTGGACATGCCCTAGCACCCCAATATCTTTCTTGTAGTGAGGGGCCCAAAACTGAACACAGTATTCAAATTGCAGCCTCACCAGTGCGGAGTACAGGGGGACAATCACATCCCTAGTCCTGCTGGCTACACTATTTCTGATATAAGTCAGGATGCTATTGGCCCTCCTGGCTACCTGGGCACGCTGTTGGCTCATATTCAGCCAGCTATCTACCAGTACCTCCAGGTCCTTTACTGCTGGGCAGCTTTCCAGCCACTCTTCCCCAAGCCTGTAGTGTTGCATGGGGTTGTTGTGACCAACCAAATGCAGGACTCAGCACTTGGCCTTGTTGAACCTCTTACAATTGGCCTTGGCCCATCAATTCAGCCTGTCCAGATCCCTCTGCAGTCTTCCTACCCTCAAGCTGATCAAAACTCTGACCCAAGTTGCTGTCATCTGCAAACTTACCTAGGGTGCACTCCATCCCCTCATTCAGATCATTGATAAAGATATTAAACAGAACAGGCCCGAATACTGAGCCCTGGGGAGCACCGCTTGTGACTCGTTGCCAACTGGATTTAACTCCATTCACCACAACTCTTTGTGCTTGGCCTTCTACCTAGTTTTTTACCCAGTGAAGACGATGCTCATCCAAGCCACGAGTAGCGAGTTTCTCCAAGAGAATGCTCTGGGAAATGGTGTCAAAGGCTTTATTAAAGTCTAGGCAGACAACATTCACAGCCTTTCTAGCATCCACTAAGTGGGTCACGTTGTCATAGAAGGAGGTCAGGTTAGTCAAGCAGGACCTGCCTTTCGTAAGCCCATGCTGACTGGACCTGATCACTTGGTTGTCCTGCATCTGCTGCGTGATAGACCAAAGATGATCTCCATAACCTTCCCTGGCACCGAGGTCAGACTGACAGGCCTGTAGTTCCCTGGATTCTCCTGGCCCTTCTTGTAGATGCACCATCACATTCACTAACCTCTAGTCAGCTAGGACCAGAAAAAAATATAGCAGTGCCTGAAAACTGGAAATGCACATAGCACATTATAAGATAGAAATATGAAACACCGGAGAAGAGCAGTAAACCTCAAAGTTGAAAATTATTCTTGAAAAATCAATCAGAAGACAGTTAATAAATTTTGTTAACGAATCTTATATCCACATCCCAAAAGGCTTTTCATGTGAAAGTACTAGTTACATTCATACAAAAACTATAAAAAAAAAAAAATGAGGGGAACTCAGTTGCAAATTTAGGATTTGAAATATCTATTATATAGTAAAAACATAATAAGCAATGGAAATGTGAAATTAAGTTTGGAAGTTTTTAAACATTCATCATAACAGCAGTATACTTTGAATAACAAATGAGTCCAGTGAGGTGTGTGGGGGAAAATACGATACAATATGTTATAAACATTCTGAAAATGAAGTCATGCCATCCACAAAAAAAGTCATCAAACTGTCCCAAACCAACCATATAGACAGTTGATATCGACTGCCTTAGAACTGACCATCAATAAACAATATTCCTAGTCTCCCAAATTTTGTCAGAGTATTAGACTCGTTTTTTCTTGCTACAGAATTGAACATAGTATGTCTGCTGCCCATGGATTAGCTCCATTTCACAATAACTACAGAAGAGAACTTTAAAGAATGATACTGACTTGATAACCATCCTGATAGCCTGTTTCAAATTTGTCTTTATAGAGTTTATTTTACCAAAAGTGTCATTAACTCTGAGGTCTGACTCCTACTGGCCTTTGGTATTTTCTGTTTTTCATTTCACTTTCAGACTCTGTCAGCAAATTCTTCTAACAAATGCAGCTCTCTATTGTTCGACACTAACACGCTCAAGCCCACTTATCATAAATGTTTTAAAAAACAGAACAGAACATGACTGTTTTTCATTACTGTCATACTGTGTAGAGAAAAACAGCTTACTGTAGAAAAGAAAAAAAAAAATAGCCTCCACAGAGCATTTGAAAATTGACAATTACACAACCAGTATGCATTAATTGGTTCTCACTTAGGGAAGGTAAGCAAGTGCCCTCTGTGAAGATAATACACATCCAGTTTCTGTCTTCAGCTTTTTAAAACTGGCAGAAGAGGCTAAGAGTAGCCTGTCAGTTCCTGCCTTTGAGCATTGAGTTATTAATTTACACAAAATTCTACATTAAAAATACCATTAAAACAACACAAAGCAGCATACTGATAGTTTAAAGGGGAAGTTCATGCTTCAGTAGACTGCCAAAACCAATATATGCTATTTAAACACCATTTAATTTTCTTTCTCATCATTTTGTTTGCCACTTACTGATCATCAAAGGTGTCTATATTCATATTTCAGCCTCACACTAATATAGGTATGATGATTCTTATTTGACTGTTGCTCTGAGAGGTACTTGTAGTGAAACAAGCAATCACAGCCCCAGGTGAGGACATAGCCACCTCTTATTTTCTTTAAACAAAGACACATAAGCCTAAATGATGACAATTTTTATACTAATGTAGGATTAGCTCTTTTTGGGCTGGGATGCCCAAGTATTCATAAAAAAAAATTAGGATTTGTCTGAGACAAACAACAGTTGCAAACTTTGATCACATTAGCAAAAGACTTGTTTAGCTTCTTCAAAGTGAGAGAGGGGTGTGGCATTCATTAACATACTGCAAACAAAGAGATGAGGGTGTTGCTTCCATCCCCTTACACTGTAATCCGGTTAAGGCAAATTGCTGAAAACAGGAATTTTTTACTCCCTGCCTAAATCTGATGATGAGTCAAACCCAGGCACAGTGCACAAGTTTGATTCTTGCTTTTCCTCCTGAATCACTTGACTAAAAGGCATTTTGAGGCAGATTTCTCTCTGTTGGAGCTGTGCTGTTTGCAGACAACAACAAGGTATTCATGATAAGGGGAAGGACAGAGAAAGGGAAAAAAATTCTCTTGCATCCAGCAAGAGTATCTTTATCATTACACTACGATGGTAAAGCAAGCAAACTGCACCACCTTCACATTACTACAGCATCTATTTTTTGTTAAAATCCAAAAATTGAAGTCTTCATTTCCTCTTTTTGTTTTTGTTGTGAGGCAAAAAAAATCCACATTTTCAATTCGGTTCAAGATGCCTTTTTCATATTTTTCTTTTTTAAATTTATGGAAATTAAATCAAAAAGTCAGTTGTTCACATTCCTCCCAGTAACTGGTTAAATTTTCTCTTTTTCATTAAGATGTCTCCTTCACCATAGTGAAATCTTGCCCAACAATTTTTAAGCGAGGGGGCTTCATTCAGAGCATGAGCCACTGAAAGATGACCTCTCTTCCATTCTACGTTCAACTACTTTTCAGCACAAAGAATACGGCTTTTTATGGTCACAGTACCACGTTTCAGTATTTCTCAGTAAAATACAAGTCGTCCAGCTCTGACTGTATACAGTGATGATACTCTACTTTGCAAAACATTTATAGCATTTGACATTTATATAGTATTTTAAATGTTTTCTACGCTTAATATATATAAACAGTTGAATATATAATTTATAAATATGTAACTACAAATATAATATGATATATATTTATTTTCTATATTGTACATATACTTATTTATATAATATTTGGAGTTATCAGCCTGCCATTACAACCAAAGTAATTTTTGAGCTGAAGTAACTTCAGCATTTCTGTTAATTCTACTTGAAACAAAGAGAGATACATCTCTGAATTCATAAAATTAATTTTATTTTTTGTTGGCACAAACACAGGATGGGTGGGGGCTGTCCCCACATGACCTGATTACTTCAATTTTTGTCCCAGGAAAGAAAGCATTTCTTATGGAAAACTGACTTGAGGAAAAGGAGAGAAAGAGACTTTTTTTAAGTCTGAGCTTCCCTGGGGATCAGCCAGGAGATCACATCCTATCAACATTCACTAAATGCTATACATACCTGGCTTCAGAATATGTACTGTATACACTTGCAGCCTATCTTCCAGTCCTATAACAAGTATCTGAGTCATTCTTTACTTGGAATTAGAACTATCAAGTGGTTTAAGAAGGCTATCAACACTGAATTACTCTTCCACACTAGAAAAATGGGTTTTATTAGTAGACCCGGTAATTACAGAAAAGCCAACGGAGAGTATACATGTGGAAAGTATTTGTGCTCGATTTCTCTTGATTTTAGTATACAAACGAAAAGGGTTTTCTCTCTTTTAAATTCTCTTTTTAAGTAGCATTTTTTTTTTATGGAAAGGTCCTGTTCAAAAACAGAGTGGTCTGTGCATACAGGTCAGGTACTCTGCTTTTGAACAGAGACAAGGTCAAGCTTAGGTAACTGGTTGATCTGTTATGGTTTGGTCCCTACCCTCACTCTCCTCACTCCCTTCAAATATCATACAATACATTTATGTGATTTGATAAGGGAGAAATGCATTTTATTAAGAAAACCCTTTCAAAAAAGACAGCATTCTCTTTTCCTTTCCTACCATGCTTCTCAAGGAGGGATGATTTGACACCAGGGTCACCATAAATACGTGAACTCCAGAGAAACATGTTTTAACTTCCAGTGATCACAAAATCAAGGATATGATAGGTAGACTGTTTCCGAGAATGAACAATCAAACTGATTGTTTGAAGATGCAGTACTGATGTGGATCTTCAGAACTTGATTTTCATTTGAAAGTCTAGATATTCAGCCACACTAAATGCTGTTACCCCCTAAAACTGTATTTACAATGGTCTAGAGTTAGAAATCTACAGGTTATGTAATGATCATTCTTTTCACAGTCAAAAGCTCACCTATGTAAGTACTGAACAAAAGGATTAAAAAATCCCAGTTTTCCAGTTCTGACTTTGAGTAAATAAGTGGAAAAAGTTAAACTCACTTGCAAGAAATTTTTGTGCGATCAGCCACCATAGTCCACTGCTGCTGATTCGTTGAAACCTCAATGTAGTAGCTGTAGCTCCGATCATCACAGTCCCAAAGTAGCAACCTAAGTATGAAGAAGAAGTTAAAGAATGATAATTAAAATAAACATTAAACCAAGTTGCTTAAGCTTCCCAGTCCTTTATTTCCTCTTCTCAATCCTTTATAAATGCAGCTGTTTCTTTTGGAATGTGCTTCTAACACTCAACGAGGTCTCCACTGTTTCTGTCATCTCAAACTTGAGCATCTCTATTCTTATTATCCTAACGCCAATAATAGACTTACAGGCTTATAATAACCATCCTACTAACATTAATCTATTACATTCATACAATTACTTTTAATTTATTTGAAAGTCAATAAACGAACTCATTTATTTAGCCTGTGACATTGCCTGCCTTAAACCTAAATCAAAGATCTGTTTGGAAAGGTTAGTTTAAGAGGGGAAAGAAAGATCCTGGTGACTAAAAAGATTACGTTGTTACATTGTCTTCTTAACTGTATTGTCTTTTTTTTTGTAAATATATCAGAAATATTTTTTAAAAAGCAAGTAGGAAAATGGGAATTCCCAGTCCTGATTCATCATAATATGTGGAAAAATGCACTGAATTGTTGGCCAAATTGCTAAAAAGACAGAAGGAAAAGGAAGATATCAAGGTCTCAAAGACTCATTCCAAACTTATTCCAACAAATATGCAGCTCTTCAGTAAGGGCTCTAAATGACATATTGAACAGCCTTCAATTTCCATCCTTGACTCAAAGAGAGGAAAATCTAAAGCATTAGGGATGTGACTTAAGTATATAATTCTCAAAGAAAATATCTGGCAAGTGTTGTATCCTCTTTACAACTTCTCTTTATATGAGCATTATTTCCCTGTTGTAAGAGATATTTGAAACCTCAATTTAATTTTATTTCTGAGAATATGAATTAAAACAAAACTAAGATCCTTGCCCTTCCTCTCCTCTTCTCCTCAGTGTAATTCACCGATACAGGTACTTCAGAAAAATATCCAGCATAGAACGCCTTCTTTAGCAAAAAACACACACAAAAAAATTGATCAAAACCAAAATTTCAAAACTCTATTTTATTTGAGTTAGAGGTAATGGAAGGAAAAAAGCAGCATGCTGCATTTCCATTTGTTGTGGTTTTGCTTAGTGAGGGGGGCCTAAGGTGGCAGCTTCTGTAGGAAACTGCTAGAAGTCGCTCCCCTTTGTTCAGTGGACTCGGCCGGGCCTAGGGCGGACCCACTGCTGGCCAAGGCTGAGCCGATTGGGAGCAGAATGTTCCGTGATAACGCCTCTGCGATAACGTATTTAAGAAGGGGAAAACAGGAAAAAAAAAAGGGGAGAAGAGAAGATGTGACGAAGCTGAGCAGGGCAGAGGTGCAGAGGGGGAGGCACAGGCCTCCAGGGCCTTGCAGGCCTCACCCTCTGGCCTCTCACCAAGCGGCCGACTGGGCCCAACTCAGCCCAGCCCGGCTGCAAGAGGTGGAGAGGAGATGAGATGGGATGAATAACGTGAAGAGATCCTGAGAGGCTTCTGCCAGCCCGTTGTGAAGAACGAACTTTTCTTGTGAGAGAAACAGCTGCATACACCAAGGTCAGTGAAGAAGGAGGGGGAGGAGTAATGTGGCTCCTGGCCAAGATTCCCCTGCAGCCTGTGGTGACGACCATGGTGGAGCAGGTTGTCCCCCTGCAGCCCATGGAGGTCCACGGAAGAGCAGAGATCCACTTGGAGCCCGTGAAGGACCCCGCACCGGGGGAGGTGGATGCCTGAATGCGGCTGTGGCCCGTGGAGGGCCCGCTGGGACAGCCGTTCTGGAGAGACTGCACTCCGTGGAAGAGATAACCTACGCCGGAGCAGTTTAATGAAGGACTGTGGCGTATGGGTGAGACCCTGCGCTGGAGCAGGGGAGGAATGTGAGGAGTTCTTCCCCCAACTGCGAAGCAGCGGCGTAAAACAACGCATGATGGACTGAGTGCGACCCCCATTCCCTCTTCCCCCCTGTGCCACTCAGGGGGTGGGAAGGTAGATAATGTTAAGCTCGGGAAATGGGAGGGGTGGAGGAGGTTATCTTGTTTCTCTGTCTCATTATCCTGCTAGTTGTAGTAATAAATGAATAGTTTTCCCCAAGTCGAGTCTGGTTTTGCCCATGACGGTAAGGATTTCTCCCTGTCCTTATCTCAAACCTCGAGTCGTTTTTCTTAAATTATCTCTCCCAATTCTCTCAGAGGGTGGGGGGAGTGAGAGAGAGACTGCGTAGTCTGGTCCAGATCGGGGCTGAACTACGACACCATTCTCTGAAATAATGCTCTCTCATCAACCCATCCAAAATTTTTGAATGGTAATATTCTAAGTAAACAATTCACATTATGGAAAATTATGTTTTGCTGATATTGTTTTTGTTAAAATTCTTATTCTCTGAACCTATACTCAATATATCAATGGAAAATAAATACTCTAATGCAATATACTGGCTGTTACCAACTGCTCCTGTCTCTTGATCCTCAGGTTCTTGTCGAAGTTAGCTAACACTTACTAAGATTACTGCTTAAATTTGACTATTTGTTATAGAAGTAAATTAACCTGCTATAGTCAAGTAACCAAAGCATAACTAGCTATCCAAAATATCTACAACTGCACCAATGACCTAAATGAGAATAACTACAGCCACACGCACAAACAGAGAAGTGTGAAAGCCAGGCATTACCTAGGAACCTGGGTTCTTTCTCCAGCTATGAGGAAGAACTTCCATAGGTTCACATTTTTCAAAGTGCAATAGATAAGGATCCACTGATTGTCAATTAAAATAGTTGAGACATACATAAGAAAATAAACTTGTGTCACACTACAGACTTTCCCAGGAACACAGTTTCAAGCTGTCTCTCTTTAATTGCCCTTCCAAAGGCTGCCCAGGTTTTATATTACAAATTCACTTCTTCCAGTTGAGAAAGTCTTTCTTGCTTTAGCTACTACCTCTGCTGAGAGGAATATAACTGCAAAAATTATTGCTCACTTTTAACGTTTAAAAAAACCAACACTGCTAGAGGCAGGAAATGACCTAGCCAGTTGCTGAATACAGAATCCCTCCTCTTTCAGAGAAAGGCTGTCCCAAACAGGAGCTGGATTGTCTTTGGAATTTGGTTAGTAAGGACATAGGTGACTGTATCTTTGCCCTAAAAGCCAGTGCTATTACCTTCTTCTCAAAAAAATTTAGTTTATCTTTTTTTTTTTAAAGGTTTTGGAATCCCCAGCATTCAAAATGGGATTAGTTCTACTGGAAAAGCAGATTTAAAAAACACTCCCTAGGTGCTCTCAACGGAACCCATCTCATTAATATTATAAAAAATAATAATCTATCAAAAATAGAGTTAAGAAACTAAAATTAAATACTTTTAACATAAGTCTTTTAGCACAAATTAATACTGTCTATTTGCAAATTTAAAAATTCAGAGCTGACTTAGTAAAAAACAAAAATAGTTGTCTGTGGCATCATGAAATACTTAGAAAAAAAAAAAAACAACCCACACCCCATAACAAAACCACTCAACTCCAACCCCTGTTCCCCTGCTTCATCAGATCCTCCTATTCTGCTCTTCTTCAGCTTAAAGGTTTCCAAATACTAAAGAGACTGAATGAAGCATATTTTCTGTTTAAAAAAAAAATTAAAAAATTAAAAGTTTATGGATTAAAATTCTGGATTTGGTAACTACTAATAATCAACAGATCTTGAATTGATTTAACGTCTGTATTTAAACCAAGTCTTCTAAATGATAGAAAGAGGGAAAAGCAGAAGGATACATAAATTCATTTTCTTTTAAAAAGGCCATTAAACTGTAGCTAATTATGCTTTTCAATAGGACGCTTTTCATCGTGGGGGCTCAGTGCTGTTTCCTTGATTTATGTTTTCAATGAATTTCAATGTCAGAAGCACACTAGTGACTGTAATTTCAACTAACAATATTGTAATTAAAACACAACTGGCTCGGCTTTAGAGCAAAAGGCTAACAGGACATTTGTATTCCTACTAAGAAAGTGTATAACTGCTCTCTTCCAAAACAACCTAGCCCAAGTTAAATAAGTTTTAAAAGCATATGGCTTAGAACTATTACAAACCAAACAATGAATGAATTAAAGTTGGCAGAATCTTTCCCAAAGTGACTTAGCATGAATGCTAAGTGTAAATTTCTGTTTCTTTGGGACTTGTGAAAGAAAATAAAAAGTTCTCTCTTCACCTTCCTGCAGTACCTTTTTTTCAGTGAGACTGGGGAGGCTGATGACAGAATGTATTTGGAATTCATGCTGCATTAAATGCCTGGATAAGCAGCAAAAATCTTTCAGGTGATTACATGAATATTCACCAGTGCACACCGGGCACAAGGGCCACTTTTTATGCCAGGTACAGTAATCTTCGAAACACATTCCAAGCAAACTACTAGGCTAAACTTTTTCAGAGAGCTTGCTGTGCACTGAACTCCATCACCTCATGGTCACTGGAGCCAAGGCTGCCCTTGAGCTCCACATTCCCCACCAGCTCCCCCTTGTTGGTGAGAACAAGGTCCAGCACAGCACCCCTCCTTGTTGGCTCCTCTGTCACTTGCAGAAGGGAGTTATCATCAATGCATTCTAGGAATCTCCTGGATTGCTTGTGGCCTGCTGCGTTGCCCTTCCAACAGATACCATTTAATCATTTAGTACAATACTGTTATTTACATGACATATTGAAAATACTTCATTTTATAAAATAAAAGCTTTTCAAATATAAATAGATTTTCATATTACAGGTGTGGGAAACTGATTATATTGGGTACCTGTTACATCAAAAGATGCTG
>WHYT01015300.1:340614-382698 GCA_009806455.1 Tetrax tetrax | reverse complement strand
TTTTTTTTTTTTTTTAATTTGGTTTTGTTTTGTATAAATACTGTGTGAAGTTGTTGTTGTAATACCTCAGCTGGAGATCTCTCTCACAACGGCTAACCTGTGGAACAGTCTCTAGTGTAGGTATGATGATTCCCTCATGCCCTCTCAAATCAGCCGATCGGTGGCTGGGAATTAATTAACGTTATTATAAATAATGGAGGGGGAAAAGATCAGAAGGGGATAATAGAGTATAAAAATACACTGTTTATTAGTAGCTGTCTACTTTACCTTTTCTAACTTGTGCTATTTTAAAACAGTGTAATTAGAAGAATAACTCAGAGGAGAAGGAGGAAATGTTTTTTTTTATTTTAAGAAAATTCTGGGAGAATATACTTGTGTTCCTACATAAAAATGAAAAGGCCATTTGAGAAGGTAGATGCCTTTTTTCAGACTTGATTTTGTTGCCCATGTTTGCAAACTATAAAAGTAATGTTTATTCAGACAAATATTGAGACAAAATAATGGTAATGAGAAAAGTGGTAATGAGAAAAGCAGAGGGAAAAGTGTGTTTTATGGAATGATGTGAAATAAGATCTCATACAGCACACATTTGCTAACTGAGAAAATGTATGGATTCTAGTCAGTTCCAGATATTTATGTATGTATGTTTGTTTCTGCTTTCATAGAATCAGAGAATTGTTTTATGTTGGAAGGGACCTTAAAGATCATCTAGTTCCAACTCCTTTCTTTCACTAGACCAGATTGCTAAAAGCCCCATCCAGCCTGGCCTTGAACATTTGCAGGGATGGGACATCTACCACCTTTCTGGGCAACCTGTTCGGTGCCTCACCAGCCTCACAGTAAAAAACTACTTCCTTATGTCTATATCTAAATCTCCCCTCTCAGTTTAAAGCTGCTACCCCTTGTTCTACCACTACATGCCCTTGACAAAAGACCCTCTCCAGCTTTCTTGTAGGCCCCTTTTAGGTACTGGAAGGCCGCTATTCTTCTCCAGGCTGAACAGCCCCAGCTCTCTCAGCTTGTCTTCATAGGGGAGATGTGCTCCAGCCCTTTGGTCTTCCTCTGGACTTGCTTCAATAGGTCTGTGTCATTCTTATGTTGGAGGTGCAGTCAAAACATTAATTGCAATATCAAAGCCCATTGGTTGATACCTTCTGCTTTTGTCTTTACATCCCTTGAGGGGAAGAAGGCTGTGTGCTATAGCTGAGAAAGTAATTCAAGTTGTAATAAAATGTAATGGTGCATATGTAACCTTATATCCTAAGGTGAAAAGTGTGCACTTGTCTCACTTTCCTGTTGCTATGTACAGCACTTTTTGTAAATAATTTCAAGTTGGCTGAGACCCAAACCTAATATATATTCAGTCACAACTGAGAAGCTGATGCTGAACTGTTGGGATCAACCACAGGAGTTATTCTGAGAGTTTTGGTGCAACTGGAGCAAGAAAAGAGAAGAAAGGAAAAGGTACACAGGGATGTTTTCAATGTTGTGCTACAGGCATTTAAATAAAATGCAACATCTGGCTAATTGCCAAGTAGTTCATAGGGCAGATGCAGGATTATTTTAGCACTGCAGTTATGCCAGGTTTTGTGGTTTGTTTGTTTCTTTGTTTTCTATTCCATTTAATTATCAAACAGGAACATTTGTGAGAAATTTACTGAATTAACTTCGGGGGAGAACATGAATTTTAGGATAGTTTGCAGGTGCAGTGTGTATAGGTTTGCAGCATTGCTACTGTGTAGTGTTTCTTAAAAAAAAAAACAACATAATTCCTCTATTTGTGTGTATAGCTGTAAGAAGCCCTTTTACAAAATGTAAATGGGGATTTTGTGAGCCTGTGTAGCTGTGTGGGCCTACAGTAATACATCTTTCACTGACCTTCCCAAAAAGCAGAGTTCTGCCACAAGCTGTGCCTGAGCTTGTGTACGGCCTTGTGGTCTTCTACGGTAAAAAGGCACGATTATTTCTGATGCAGAGTGGCAGAATTTCGCCACTAGAAATGAAACTAGTATCATCTCCTCTTTGCTTGCTGAAATACTCCCTTTGACATTGATCTTTACGCTTTAGCGGCAGCAGAAAAATGGCAAAGGCAGCGGCAGGAGGAAATGTCCCTCGGGTGGCTGTGGAGCAAACCCGGACCTATGACATGGGTTTAAGAGTAGAGTTCAGAACTGGGGTGCTCTGTTTTGCCCCCTGCGAGGATGTGGCGGCCAGGTGCTTTGTTGAACTGCAAATGTTCTCCTGTAGCCTGCAGGGGAGGGAAAAGCAGCAGCAGCTCTACCAGCGCGAGGTCAAATCAAGTGGTCTGGTTTTCTGTGCTTGGTATTGTGTAAAACATACGGCTATTTCTCTCTCCGGTTAAAATTACTTGTGGGAATCTGTTGATGTATTTCAGATTGCCTGGTGATTACAGGAAGACTGAAAATAAATAATTCTTAAGGCTTTTACTTTCCTTCTGTCAACACCAACCACTCCACCTCCAGTCTTACAGCTACAATAGCCAGATGTCTTACCAAACCAAACTGTCAGGATAGCTTTTTTTGAATGTCAATGGAGTGCATAAGATAGACGAGCTTTAGATCATTTCTGAAGGCAGGAAGCACCAAAGATTGGCTTCAGCACCATATTTTCCAGGTCCTTACGTTACCTTTGCATTAACCTTTCCAAACCATGTGTCATGAAGTTGGCCTCTTGCAAGATCTAGGGAATATGATGGATGGGATGTCAGTGACATAGAGACTGTTTCAGGTATGAAGGAGCTGGAGATTTAAAGGGGGGCAATATTAAGACCTAACAATGTTAGGGGAAAACCCTGTAACTCCAATGCTGTAGTAAAGGTCTGGCAAGCTGGGTTGTTTCAGGACACTTTGGCATGTTGCTGCTATTGAAGGTTGTTTGGGGTTTCTTTACCGAGATACTTTGAATATTTTTTAATGCATTATTTTATTAAATGGGCAAGCCTGCCCTTCAGAGTTTAGGAAGTTCACACTGCTCTCTAGCAGGAATCTGACTTCAAAACAGGACTGGCTGCTATTGAATATCAGAAGATAAGAAAAAATGAGATCGAAGGAGAAATGTATAGTTGTATTTAAATTTGTTTGAAAGTCAACGTCACTGGACTTATCTGAACTGGAGGGCACAAAGATTCCTTGAGCCCTTCTGGTGGCTTTCAGCTTGAATGTCAGTCAGTCTATGCAGTGAGCTGGTTCCACAAGATTTTTGGTACTTTCAGTTCTATCTGATTTCAAACTCTGTTATTCATTTCTCACAAGGCTTTATAAGATCCAAACCAGAAGATGTATTTGGAGCCAGGAATTAAAATTTAATGCCTTTTCTTTGAAAAATGGAGCAGATCTAAGTGTGATAACTCTTCTTTTAGTCTGGCTCTTGAGGATGTTATGTTTCCTGAGCACTTTGAATGAGGAGTATTTTTTAAAACTGATTTTCAGTCACTTTTAGCAGCTATATCTTTAATACCAATAAGAAATTCCTTGGAAAACTGCTGTGAAAACTGAAAACAGGGGCTTTGGGCATTTAGTCTGCTTCAGTGAGCTATAGATCGCGTTCTACAGCTCATGCCTGCTGAATGCTGCAGGTAGAGAAATATGGCAAAAAGAATTAGCACTAAGTATGAGAGAGGGGTTTGCTAAAAAGATTTGACTTATCTTTGTCCTCAGTAACATAAACCTTAGCTCACTTACTATTAGTTTTCCTGTCTGCTTTCAGGTCTTTTTTCTCAGTGTGTATATTCATATTTACATTCATATTATTCTGATTTATTGACCACTTCCAATTTGCTTAATTCATCCCTATCCTTCACTATTTGAATAAAGTCACCAATACGTTTTGTTCCCATCACTCTTAGTGATGTTAATAGGCTGTTGCTGTCATCTTCACGGTTCTACCTTGTATGTTTATTTTGGAGTGTAATTGCTTTGTGAAACAGTGAGGGGACAGGGGACTGAATATACCAACTTCTGGCTACTAGCCTAAGGTTCACTGTGATTAAATGGGAAAAGGCTTTTTATAGATATTTCAATGGAATGTAAAATCTATAGTGGCAGTATACAAATGCAGTTGGGTTCAGCTGAGGCTTTGTGACTTACTTTTCAAGCACAGCTCTATTAAAAAGATGGTCAGCTGAAATTCAGTTTAGCCGAACTCTGCAGTTTTTAGGCACAGAGAATTTAAATGGAATAGGATTCTTAAGGACAATACAATCATATTGTTGAAATCATTAGAAGGATAAACAAGATGAATAAAGAATTATTTATTTGCTCACTGTTTCTCACAGTACTTGAATGGGTGTTGTATGATGAGGAAAAGTCATCTCAGTGTCTAAAGCAAAAGAACAGTCTGTAGGCAGTGGGACTCATTGCTCCAGGAACTTTTGTAGGCAACAAGTTATAGTGAGTTCCAAAAGTGGGGCTTTTTGGCACTCATCTTGGTATACTCCTCACTTTCTGGGAGGGAAGAAGCACTGGAAAAAAAAAAGCAGATAAATCTGCGCATTAGGTAGTGAAATGGAGATTAAGTTAATGCTTTTATCCGATTTATATGCCATAACCAGATCCAAAACGTATAGTTTATTGTTCAGAGTAGTGTGCTAATGCCTCTATAAAATCTATTCAGAAATCTAGTTAGAGACAAATGAGGCTTACGAAAAGATGGCAGGCCCTGCAACTGAATAGATATTGCATGGTTTGTGTGAATTTGAAAGAAGAGTAAGAACGGGAATTGAATAATTGGAGAGGTCCTTGTGTGTGTCATGGTACGTATATGCGTGATGTAGAGTCTGGTCCTTGACCCTTGTTCAGCGTAGATGTCGCCTGCCTTTATGAATAGCCTGGTTATCCCTCCAGGGAAAGAGTAATGCTGTTTGTCAGAGTGGCAAAATCTAGTTCCTCGAACCCAAAGCGGTGACATATCTTGTTTACTTTAACACTGCTTCCTTTTGTAATTGATCTGAAAGTTCAGCTGTTGCAGAAAAGTGACAAATGGCTGGTGCCCTGTATCTGTGGAAACTATCTGGGAGCCTTTGTAAAGGCTGGTGAGGCTGTAGCTGGTAAAGATGTAATCGCATGAATGGCAGAGCAATTGCAATCTGAGAGGCAGAATGGGGATCTTAAAAAATAAAAGAAACATTGGAGAACAGAGATTAAATCAGATAAAGCTGTGATTTATTCCATATTGAAAAGAATAAGATGCTGACCTTTGTGTTTGGCTGCAGGTTTGCTGAAGCGTTTTTGAATAATGACTTTTTCTTTTTTTTTTTTTTCCTTGGGGCCAAATGTTCTCCAGAGGTGTGTCTGAAATTAAACATATTGGATCGTTCCTCCTTACCACCCTCTTACAAAATTTAGAGTAAAGGTAAATGTGGGTGCAGTAAAGGTCACATTTTAATTAAACCCTCAGTTCTCCAGCTCTTTCAAGAAATAACATGTATACAATAAGTAGTGTTCTTTAAATTTAATTTTTTTTATTAAAAATTTGGTCCTTGAATTTTAAAAATAAAGGAGATGGCCTGAGTTCAGCTCCTCTTGACATGCAGCAGCAGCAAGTGGAAGCATGGTCTTAAGCGATATTTAACCAAACTCACTTAAGCACTAAAAGGATGTTAAAAAGCCAATCAAATAAAAAACTCCACACCACTACCTCCCCACCCCAGTACAAAAAGCCCTATATGTTGTTGACAAAAAACATTTCCTCAGCCAAGGAAGGAACTGTGGAGCAGCGTATTTAAATTATTCTACCTAAATAGTGAAAAGGCAGGGTTAAGAAAGAAACCTAAAACAGAAAGTAGACAGAAATTACTACACCAGCAGGGTGGATGCTCTCTACAAAACAGAGCTGTTTTGAAAGCATTCAGGGAGAGCACAGAAAATGGCCCACAGCTGTCAAGAGCTGCTGTTTGGGGTGTTTCTCTTAGGTTTCTGGCTGGAGCCTAATTCCCAGCAGAGTATGATGGGAGAGGCTGGAAACCTAGGGAAGCTACAGGAGAGATCAGTGGCCTTGTTATGGCGAGGGCCTCTCTGTATTAACAGACATCACTGATTGTGGAAGGTCAGGGTCAGTCCCACTGGGAAATAATGGGCAAAATCCAGTTTAAGTGGTCTTTAAACACTTCAAAAGCTCTCTCTGAGGTCTCCTATAGCTTACTTATTTCAACTGAAATTACATGCTGACTTGGCACCTGTGGCATTGGGATAGCAGATCATCATTAATATCTCCCCAGATCTTTAGAATTAGCCACTAAGTAAAAAAAAAAAAAAAAAAAAAAAATTATTGCCTACTACGTAGTTACCATTGCTGTCAAAAATGGCACATTGCTGCACGTAACTCTGAAAGTATACTGTGCATTTGGTCATTTTGATGATTGGCATGGAGGTGGTCTTTTCAAACAGAGTATAGGCTGAACACCTTTTAAAATCTGTTTGCAAAGGTATCTTGTAGAAATGATATACTTCTTGTTCCTTTAACTGATGTTACTTAAAACTCTGTTCAGACCAAAATGAAATCCCACACATTCCAAAAAGACTGCATGGACTTTTCAGAATCTTAAAATATGTAATTGAAAATTATTTTTAATTTTTGAAAAATCATAGAATGTTATTCAAAAATAAAAGCATGTTTTATTCATGTAGCAAGCTGCTATTTTACACTGAGTCAAATAAAACTACATATGAACTAACAGCTGCTCTCAAACAGATTGCTGCATCTCTCAATCTGCTAAGGGAGCACAGCTGGAGGTATCTGCAGAACATTTTTATATGTAAATCAAACATAAACTAGGAAAGCATTAAGTACTGTACATACAGTAGCATCAATGTTTACAAAAGGTTTCCCCATGCTGTACATAGGGGAAATTACTTCTGTTTTTAGGCTGTCTTCTACTAAACATCCAGCCAACCTGTAATTTTCAAGGTATTTGTGCCTACCTCAAGCACTCCACTCTCTGTTGATACCATGCAAAGTTTTACTGGACTTATGCAGGCTTATATTTTGTGTGACAGAATATGAATGTGAATACCATTTTTGACTTGAAGTTGTGTCATGTCCTTCCTTTGAGTAAGATGTTGGTCTAGGATGCCCAACATGTACTGAAGGAAATCCTCACGTCAACCCTAAGAGAAGGTGTTTCTGACTCAGAGAAGTCAAATCTGTCAAGCAGATTTGCTGCTTATTATGTTGTTTGAGAAGAACTCTTTCCTCTAGTACATAGTTCAGACGCTTGAGGTAAACCATGGAGGCTGCATCTGTTTCTAAAGGGATGAGGAAGAGTTACACCTTAAGTATTTGTAAAGTTAGAGGTAAAGTTAGAAGTGACATCTTTTGCCTTAACTAACTAACTGAATAAATAAAACCTGAAAATCACTCAGTTGGGAAAAAATGGGAAATACAAGCCTGTAGTACTTATCTTAGTATTTTCTTGCCTCCAGAAAAATCACTTGTTGTCACTAGAGAGAGGTAAAACTGTCAGTCATCAGCCTTGACCATGGCTCTATATTAGCATGACCACTTTGACTGGCAGGTGCTAGTTGGTAACCTGAGCCAGAAGTCAGTGTGGGAAATGACGAAAACAGAACCATCGGAAATGGTTAAACGTGTAAACATCAGAGGCCATAAGACTAGTAGGTACAAGTGAAATCAGTGTATTAAGCCTTTGTACACTGGTGATTTAATGAACAAATGTTTGTGGAGCTGCTGAAGGCAGAATAGACCAAAGAATACAGACATATGAAACCTTAAAAAAAAAAAAAATCTAGCTGTTTCTCTGAGCTGGAGTCTTTGTCAAGTTATGCCACAGCAGAAGAGCACAGACGCATATAAAAGAAATGTAAAGTGTTATATTTGAAGTGTTGTAAAGCATTGTGTTGTTTGTGGCTAAGAACTCCATGGCAGGTAATTGGTTATGCTTAAATATTTACATAACTTCCAGCAAGTGAAGAGTTTTGACTGGAAGAAAATTATCTTTCTATGGCTTTAAAAATTTACATTTAGTTGTATTTTTTTTTCTTAATATACTAGGTAACATTTAACTCTTTATAACAGCAAATGCTTTATTTCCTTTTATACATCAGTGCTTTAAGTGACTGTGACTGCTGAAAGGGTCTGATTCAGCGGAGCATCCTAACGGGTACGCGTAAGCTTTGCTGCATCAGGAATATTGTATAGAGAACTACAATTCTGCTTAGTTCAAATAGTTCAAAAATTATTATGCTAAGCCAATGCCTGATGCTCAGGGCTAGTTCTATTCCTTGAACTAGAAATTATTTCTTTTTACATTATTGCGTGAAACGTTTGCTTTTGCTCCTTGCAAATTAATGGCCATGGTAGTGTGGTATATCATTCACTTCTTCAACCTTTGATTGTTTTGGTGTGCCTTAATTACTAATAAATAGCATTTATTTATGTTCACACCTGGTAACTTCCTCCTGTGCTTCCAGGTTATGTGGAGAGATGCAAAATTCTACCTTTCTATGGAAATAGCCATTAATATGAGTCTACTGCTTATGAAGTGATGTATTCTGGAATGTACTTTTTAGGAAACAGAGATATGGCAAGAAATTTTGCAAGCAAAGGAAAACTTACTAATGGGATGAAAGTTAAAATGTCTACTTTTGTGGTGAAGGAGAGTGTGGGTTTTTTTTCTGGTTATCTTTGATTTGTCATTAGAGTCCTTGTTCTTTTCTAACTCCTTTAGCTTGTAAGGAAAGTTTTATTTCTATTGCTTAAATACAGCTTTAATTTCCAGTTGAAACAAAATGAGAATAGCTGTAATGAAGCATTATCTGCAAAGAGTGGTTTTGAGTTATAAATCCTTTTTTTGGAGGCACTACAACTTATTTTTTATTTCACTGTGCTATGCTTTTATCTACATTAAAAACAATCTGATCCATAATATTTCATTTTTGGGCATCACTTCCTGAGTAAGAGACTAACTTTGTTATTAAAGAGGACAGCTGAAGCATATAAATAAGAAACCTAGACAGGCAACCACAAAGGAAAAATATTACCAGTTTGATCACGTTAAACAAGATGCAAATAAATTGCTTTGTTTTCCCCCTCCCCAATAGATTAGAGCTTTCTCCTCTAAGGGTATGCAAACACAGATGAAACAAACTGTGAATTATTGTGGAGTATATGAAAGCTATTTAAATGCCCAAAACTTGTCTTATGATAGTGATGTGTCCCTATGCTCTACTTAGATATCAAATAATTCCACCCAACCATGACTTACAGAAGTGTCTAGAAAAATCTTAATTTAAATGAACTAAACTTGTTAAACTAGAATTACTTAAGCTATTTATGTTGCAATTGGCTTTATGTATTGTATCTCTGAACTCCCAGAAATGGCAATGAAACCCTGTATTGCTTTACCAGGAGTTCTAATGTCGTTATGGCTTGTCTTGATTATCAGCTGTCTTAGTTACCGAGAGCGCAATAATTTTCATCCTCTTTAGCTCTGGGGAAGGAGAAAGGGGCAATGGTGTCTCATACAGAAGCAGCTTTCAGCCATAAGAGAGAAATGAAAGGAGCAAATTTTTGTGAATCAGTTAGATAAGTAGTTAACAAATGCAGATTTGAAGTCAAGTGTTTGGAGTATGAGTTGATTTGGCTTTGGATTTGTGGGGTTTTTTGTTGTGTGGTTTTTTGGTGGTTGGTTTTTGTTGATTTTTTTATTATAATTATTATTAATTTGACCTTGCAGTTAGGTTTGTGCTGTTTGAAATAACAAATAACTGTGATATTAACTAAAGCATTTCAGAATCTTGCGCACTATTCTTTTGCATTGGAAAACTGACTGCTGTACCATCCTCCTTTTATGTTTCACAGTCAGAACAATAGATACATTATTTTTAAAACAATCCATTTAATGCAGATCACTCCTGGAGGATGAAGATAATTTCATATTGAAATTGCAGAGGCATGCTTGATCAGAAAGGAAAAATAGAACAAGATAATTTTTCATCAAACTAGCCTTTGCTTTTAAAGTGACATTTTATTTCAAGAGAAAAATTGAAGGCTATTAGATTAAAAGAGTAGCTGGCTTATTTTGGTACTGACAGGGAAAGAAAACTGTTTCAGAATTTAAAACTGAAGATATATAACAATTAATGGTGAGGTCACTTTTGACGTCTTACTCAGGCAGATGGGTACTAAAATGCATTTGTTGTAATTGTTATTACATTGCGAGTTCATTTTGAAAGGTGTTTTTTCTTCACAGCCTGCTTTACATTCTGATGAAAGATGGAGAATTTTCCCACTCTGATTTTACAGGGGAAAATAGAGGATTCTTTTAAAAAAAAAATTAAATGGGAATAAACAAACATTTTTGTGAGATTCAAATGAATTTAGACTACCTAGAAAGAGCACAATACAGTTAAGCTTCAAATTTTTTTTTTTTTTAGGTATAGAATAATTTTTTTTTCTGTTCACCCCGTAACCATCTCAATGCATAGAAAACAAATCATGAATATACATTTTGTATATGTGCATTACTTCCAGCAGTAGGAAATAATTTTGAGACCTTTCTAGGGGGAATATGCCATAACACACTTCTAACAGAAATTAAAGACAGATATTTTTTCTAAAAGCAGCCCCGTGTATTGATTTTAAGTTTTCAGAATGCAAGAAAATATTCAATAGAAGTGAACAATAAATCTTTCACGTCTGTCTTGTGGAAGTAAATAACAAACACAGAACTTAAGTTTTTAAAAGTTTAGCCCCTACATCAGTAGCTAAAGGAAGTGTGAATTAGTCTTCTTGAAGAAGATCAAGTGAAGTCTTGAGAGTCTTGAGACTTCACTGCTTCAAATGAAAACAACCAAGTTTCTACCTCCTTTACTTAGACCATGACACAATTCAGGAGCTTGTCTGTGTCTCAAAACCAATAGGATCAAGATGCAAAGTTTAGTTTCTAGGTATTGTGTAGGAATGAATAAATAGCTAGTCATCATCATCCAATTGAAGCTTAAGGTGATTCTAGAAGGCAGTGTGTGATGTGATTCTCTACTGCAGCTTTCTTTTAGCACAGGTAATTTCTGTGTGTTCCCACAAGGCAGGTTTTAGGGAACGTACAGCAACAGAATAGTAAAAAGACATTGTTAGAGCTGGGTGTGCGCTACATGTCATGTTCACAAGAGCATTAAATGTACAGTGCTAACAGAGGCTTGCAACTAGCTGCAACGAACTTGATTTAAAGTTTGATACCTAGGAAAGAGATATGAGCATCTGCATTTGGTTTTGAAAGAATGTATTAAGCAGAAGTGAGAGAAAAAAAAACAAAGAGCAGCAATAGCAACCTTCAGATAAAATATATTAGTGTAATTAAAGGACATGAATTATAAACATACAACATAGTAAACAATAAGAGAGAAAAAGAATTCATGAGCCCTCCAGAGACAGAGTTGGCTTAATTTTAGGTACAGACATCAAGTTTTATCATGGTTAATGTTCTAGATAGAAAAGAAACATAGGCTGTAAAGATAAGGGCATAGTGCCCCCATTTATTTAGTGATTACCAGTTGTTCTGAGATAGGTGGATTTCTTTTTTTTTCCCCCCAAATGTTAAGAGTTTGGACTTCCCAATTTAGCTCTACCTCAAGAAACCAAATATGTACAGAGAGGTTGAAGCATTACTCAGGTTTTTAAAAGTAAAAACTAGAAGATTAAATGTATTTTCCACCTCCTTCACCTTTTTTTCCCCAGCTTCACCACTCTACCAGAAAATCTGACCGCATCAAGGAGCCCTTTATACTTAAGGTATTCTGTGCCTTCTTCGTTGGAGAATCATAACCAATCAGAGAAGTTAAGATTGAAGTTATACACTCTATATAGTTCCCATTTACTCCTTTTGTTTCCTCATTACCATTTATAGTAATTTCCTTTAATTAATTTTCTTTATTTTTTAAATATCTGTCTGTCGTAATCAAGACAATGGCTGTCCACAAGAGATTGCAATGTTAGATGAAACTGCTAGATTATATTATAGTTTCTTCCTCATATTTACATCAGTCTTACACCAATGCACAATATTTTTATTTGGGGTAAGGATCTGCCATAAAGCCAGGAAGATATGATGCCAAAACCAGTGTAATTCTGATAAGGTATCAGAACAATTTCTTCTCAGATTGCTTTATTTTTCTTGGGTTTTATCTTTCATTTATCTCCTGTTTTGATTCTGTTCTTGTAGTGCTGGTCTCTGTGTTGCCTTCTTTGCTGAAAATAATATAAACGTTCAAAATAAGCTTTTGAAGACTTCTTGCCCCAGTGGGTGTTTCAAAAGGCAAACTGACTTTACAGTTGCCAGTAAGAAATACTGTCTGTAACCACAACATATACCTCATACAATGCTTCATGGGCTTTAGTAGCCAATGTTTAACAAGCACTTCAAATGTCAAGGGTTGCTTACACCTAAAGGCCTCCTAGTTTTTTAATACGACACAGTTAATTACATGAAGCATTAGAAAGCACACGGCTCTGTTCAAGGCCTTGCCTTTTTGTCTTCCTTGCAAAGTATGTGTGCTGAACTGAGCTCTCAAATGATTGAAAGAGGAATAAATATATTGTAGCAAAGTAGTCGCATACAGTTAATTGTCAGATCTCAATTTAAAAAGAAGGAGCAAGCTGGTTCTCTCTGTTCCCAGAGATATAATTGGAATGTCTCAGAATGACATTCACTCTGCAGGGGAACGTGGCGTGTTTCAGTTTTGCCTTCTCTCAAATGCGTGCAGTGGCATCCTGTGTGATTTACTTTGGTTTCATTAGAACATACTCATTAGAGTTGGGACATCTCTGAGATCTGAGACATCTCTGATGAGACTGATTTGGCATAATGAGAGTGAGTGGAGATGACTGTGGCCTAATTGGGATGTTTTAACTAAGAATTCCACTTAATGAAGATGCATTCAACAAGTGCCAAGGGGTAAAAGTGCGGTTAACCAGGTCTTAAATAAGCATGAAATTCTAGACTTTGACAATTTAATGTAGTTTCCAAATAAAGGTTAAAGGAAATAAAGCATTACTTTTTATTTATTATTTTGTTTTCATTTACTTTCTTCAGTGTGTGTATATGTATATACGTCTGTGTATATATGCATGTATGTAAGTGCTTTAAATATTCCATTGCCTCAGTCAGGACAGTGGCAGTCCCCTGAGGATTCTGAGTTTGTGAGATTACAATTTCTTACTTATTTATTGAAAAGTTTAATTAGTGCTGAATGATTCAAGCGTATTTACAATTTGTTGAGTCCCAGTGCACTTAACAAAACACAACAGAAGCATTCAGTCATTTATCAAAGTTCCAGCTGTGGTGAAGTGTGTAGAAAGAAGACAAAACTGGCCATCATTGTCAGATACTTCCACTCCTTCAGCTCTTTTGTGGTTTATCTAAAGTGGATCTTAACCAGCCTTATTTGGCAACTTTCAGAAACTATCCCGTGTCATTGTTTCCTCCTTTTTTTTGGAAACAGTGGTCTAAGCTTCTTGCACTGACGAAGTATACTAGCTGTCAAAGCAATGAGCAAGTGGAAGTGCAGGATGTTAAAATGATTGTCCTGGAAATCATAAAAGTAGTTAATATAATGTATATTTATTTGAATATATTACTTTTGCTGTAGTGTGCTAGCACTGCTGAGGGCTCTTCAGTAAGAAAGAGCCGCTACTCAGAAGATGCAAGTGTTGAGGGCACTGTCAGACGTGGGGGAACAGCACTATGGCCATGTCTGTGCAGTTTTCTTGTACTTTGCTCCTCTTTTTCATCAGAGTAACACCTGATACAGTAGTTGGAAGCATCTCTCTCGAATTAAAAACATTTATGTTATAACGTTACTGGAGTGTCTGTCTAGTTTTGTCTCCTGTTAATAACTGGACTAGTGCTCCAACTTTGATGGCATCATTAGTTGCACCTAAAATGTCGTGAGCACTGTTCATGTAACTGATAATATACTTTGACAAATAAACTCATAGAATAGAAAAGGAGTCATGAGTTCATTTGAATTTTCCTATTTGTATCTGAAAATTCCTCCGTTTTGGGACTTTTAAGTTTGTTTTAACAGGTCAATTAGACCCTTCTAGAGACATTTAATAGGGAAGGCAATAGTCTAATTTCTCTAGATGTTGAAGTGAAAAAGATTCAGTGCTTCTGATTGAGGACATGCTGTTTGTAGAAATAAAGAGTCTGAGTGAGTGGTTATCTCTGGGCAGCCAGGATCCTTACCTCATACCCACAAGCTCTAGGATGATGCTCAGTGTGTAGGACCAGCACATAAGTTTCTGCTACTGAAGGCTGATTTTGTACGTAAAAGACCTTCACGTTGGTGATCTTTCGTCATTAGATCGGTGGCAAATATTTGTTGGCAGATGCTGCGTGTTTCAGGGAAGCATGTGTGGTCTGAAACTGAAGTGGGTGAGGGATGGTGAAGGGAATAAGGCAAAAAAGGTAGGTGTGATTCTTCCTCTGGTCAAGGACTGACTTGACTGTTCCCATGGCAACAGAGCTCAGTGCTCTCCTTAGGCAGCTGCTGATTACACTTTGAATTTTATTTGCATTCATGATTAAGGAAGAGTATAAAAGGACTGAGGTAAAGAATTAAAAAAGCAATAAGAGGATAAAAGACCTTTCAATCAATGCTCCTTAGAAGCTTTAATTAAAAAAGTAGAAGGAGGGGGAGGGAAAGAAACAGATATAAAATGTTGGTAAGATTTTAGAAATTTTTATTTAATGGATGTATTACTGTTTCCAGAGGTATCGGAAGGATTACTAGCATTCCCATGAACTTCTTATTTTTCATAGCTTTATATCATGTAAAAAGTAGATTTCTTCATTATAGGGAGGGCTACTGTGCTTCAGGATAAAAAATTCAATCTAAAACTGTATTTAAGTGAAGGATTTACATTATGTTAAAATATCTTGCGTTTGTCAGACCTGACTCTACTTTTCATAGAGCTGCTCTGATAATGCATGTCACCCTGGCTTTTTAGTATGTTTTATTGTGTCTTGCATGATTTTTATCAATCATCAGAGACTTCTGTATGATAAATACATGTCAAGGGTATTTGTACTACATGCTTATGCGTGTGTATAATACATATGCATATATTACAGCCATGTAAAGAAGGAGAGGTTATCACTGAAATTCAGAAACAATGGCAGTGTACAAAAATCTCCTCTTTTACCCTTAATAATTGATGTGCAACTCAGTCAAATTTCTGATGTCATTGAAACAAAAAGCAGAATTTGGCATTTCGGATATACTTCAGAGTAGGTGATTGTGAACTTTTTTACATCCCTTCTAATAAAATAAAACTTTGAGAGTCTGACCATAAGCAAATTGTCCCTTGCTTTCCAAGAAAAGGGCGGATTGTTGATAGGAATAGGATTTACAAAGGAGGAGAGTTTAACCATTGCCTTCAGTAGAACTAAGTTTTCTCTATGGTTCTTCATCTTCTTGCAAGTGCTGCAGCCCTGTCATGAAAAACTGCATTTTTCATAACAATTTTTATGTTTGTGTGATATCATTAATAACACCAAGTTAAACAACTATAAAAAGTTGCAATAGTATATAATATTACAGTTAGTTAATACATTTATTATTACTAAACTGCTACAGGACTTGTCATGTCCAAATACAGAAACCTGACTCTAACCAGCTTTGTTGTCTGATTTCTGTTTCTTTCTGCTTTTGTCTATTAAGTCTCTCTCGAGCCAAATACTTTCCAGGTTTCAGTTATTGTTATGGCTATGTATGGTCTCGACTGAACCGAACTGATTTCAGAAATCTGTTTCTGAATCAGTACATGTGGTGGTCAGACAGTGAGTCTGCTTGTGACTATTCACATAGAAGAAGGGAAATTGGGACCTTTATACACATATTTTGCCCCAAGTTGAGAGGAATTTGACCATGGATACTGTTCGTGGTCTTCCCTGTATTTCTAGCCTGCTCTGTATTTGGTAAGCACTGTCTGTTAAGAGGAGCTGGTTTTAGATAGCAGGTTTCAACTGGGTGAAGAGAGTTGTGGGTGTTTGGTTAAGTGATTATGGTTAACAGGTATTCATAATGTCTGGTGCATTGCAGCAAATTTTTAAGCTTATTCCCACCAGCTGGTGGGAATATTGTTTGGAATGATGCATGGCAAAGGAGCCATAGGCTAACAGAACTAAACATATGTAAGTATCTAACTTCAATGTGAAGATATACAAAATTAGTTCGTACTACAGAGTTTTTGGAAACTTTGAAATTGCTATCACGTTTCAAAATGAAAAGTGATGCATTTCAATATTAGCTGTTAGAAGGAGAGGTGGATAAATATGAAGAACAGGTTCTGAATATTAAATCCTTGTGCCTGAGAAGAGGTACATATAGGGACTGAACAAAGCAAAACAAAATATATACATTTCTATTGGGAGATATTTGTGTCTTTTAACAGATAGTTCTAAAGTAAAATGGTTCACCTCTAGAAATACTTTTTTTTAAAAAAAAATTGTTTAAGGTTTCAATTAGCTTCTGTCTTCAGCAACAAATGAACTGTCTGAGCTTTTCAGCTAAGATAACTTGATTTGGCATAGACATCCCACCTATTGAATGCCTCCTTCCCTCCTCCAGTAGTATTTGGAGTTTTGATCCTTCAAGATGTAATATTTTTTTTATTGAACCACTAGCCTGTCTATTATGTCAAAAGATGATTCAAACTTTTAAAGGGTACTCAGCAGGGAATACTGAAGAAAATAGGTATTGAGAAGATGAGTGAGAAAAAACCACAGAGGGTATCATTTATCACTGCTGAAACTCATTACTGATGTGAAAGAGATCTGTGAAGAGCTGAGCATTTCTACTAGAAAATGTCAGAATCCTGTTTAGGTGAGATTTGTAACAATACATGTGATGAAAATGAATGTTTATTGCTACTGTACTGTGGTAAATCTGATGCTACAAAGAAGCACACTACAAATATACCCAGAGCAGTGACCATTGTCTCCCCGGTCCCATCCCTTCAGATATCGGATGTTCATCTTGCGTGGATGCATGGGCCACAGTCCCTCAGGAATGTCCGCTCTGCCGTGGAGCACCTTCTGCTCCTCCTCCTGCTTCACCCTTCATCATCTCTGCTGTTTTCATCACCTCCTCCCCCTCTCCATGTTCCCTTCTCTCTCCCATGTTTTCTGCTCTTTCTTAAACACGCTTTCCCCGAGGCGCTGCCATCTTGGCTGCGGGGCTCAGCTGTGCCCTGCCGCGGGTGGGCTGGAACTGGCTGTGTCCGGCCCAGGGCAGCCCCGGCCTCTCCTCACATAGACTGCCATGCAGCCCCCGCTGCCAGCACCTTGTGACATGCACCCATTAGCAAATGTAACGTTATTTGTGGTTGTTGTAGGTTGTTTGGGTTTTTTTTTAAGAGTATGCCAAGAATATTAAAGCAGTTATGTTATTGGAAAACTGTTCCAATTCAACCTTGCTATTTTAAAGAAGTAGAAAATAATTCCTCAAGAGAATCACGGTTTTGACAAAAGATGGGGGATAACTGCATGTGTGTACTCACACGCAGACACAGAAATGCAAGACGCGATATTGGTATTGCTGATGGAGATAGCGTGCTGTTGGAGAATTAATACCAGGCCATCCTGATACAATACAGTGTTTTTTATTTATAAGGATGGTGTTAGTTCTTCTTCATGTTCATCAGAGAATATTGACAAACAAACAAGTGTCCATGACAATATTTTCTGCATTGTGTTTACTAAATTAAATAACGAGACTAGGTATGTATTTTTATATACAGTCTCTCTCCCTGTGCCACACAAATCATGCAGAGTGGTAGATCCTGGCAATATAACTTTCATCAATGCAAAGAAAAAAAAAATCAATGAGGATAAGTTCTTAGGTGTTAAAAGGCCAATAAATATCTTTCTGGTGCTACCTTTTTAGTTTACTGTCATTTTTCAGTCTAGAAAGTTTACGGGGGAAGTATACTACCATGTTAAGAAAAGACATTCAGTTCAGCTGTACAAGTTCCTATGGAGTATGAAATAGTCTCATGAAAATAATCGGGGTTTTTCTCTGTATTTCCCTCCTAAATCAAATTTGTATAGGAAAATGACCCTCGATTAGCAATGTCCATGCAGTGTTTTGATTGTAGAAAACAACTTTAAAGTACCACATTAATGTGACTGCCAGTTAAGCTAAAAAATAAACACAGATTGCCTTAAAAATAAGGCATTTGAAGAAATATTTCCCATTCCTGAACAAGGAATCTCTTAGATGTATTAATTTCTGAAGTGAACATAGAGCTTTTCTGTGCTTTAAATGAATTGAAATTGATATGTTCTTGAATGATTTGAGATGTACGCTTGTGTTCGTGAATGTGATAAAAATAACCGCATAGAGAACATAAATGCTTGAGTAATGCATGTTGTAATTGTAATGTTTAGCTTTAGCACTCACAAAATGATTGCACTATACATGAACGGAAGGACATATTTTTAAATTTGTGGCCAAAATGGATTGCAGTCAAATTTGAGCTAGCTAAAGCGTTTGGAAAAAGTTCAGGTAGTTGGCAAGTCATAAGCTGGCTGTTAATGAATGCAGGATATACTGCCATCATCTTCTGGGCGTGTGGATGATTATGTCTGTACTTTCATTTTAGATAACTTTTTGGATAATATATGTATTTACTTGGTTATATTCCTCTCAAACACCCACCCTCCCATCCCCAAGTTCTGTTTTTAAAAGAAAAATATTTGTCTGTCGTTCTGGCAAGGAGTCTATTACGTATTTCACATCATGGTGGGTGTGGCGTGCTGTTTGAAAATTGCATTCTGATGAGAGTTAGGATGTGTTGGCTTGGCAACAGTTTTTTAATTTAATTTCTTCCATCCTAGATGTTGTGAGAATATATGATCTAGATGCCCCTACTCCTAGGAAATCCTACTCCTTCTGAAACGTGAACATTTCTCGTGTGCTGTAAATATGGGACATTTTCACAAATCATTGCATCTGATGAACAAGGTTCTCTGTGACATCTGTGAGTCACTGGCGAGCCCCAGTCCTAGAGATTTCTGTTTCCAAATTTTCCCCACCCCCCTCCCCTCCTTTAAACTGGCAAATTGCAATATAGTAGGGAACTAACGCCTCTATCAGACCATCTTGCACTTAAATTATAATGGATTGATTGGCCTGCACTCAGGCTAACAACCATTCTCACAAGTTGCTATTTTTTTGGTTTTTGCCTAGATGAGCCAATAGAGCTTTTGTAACTAATGTGCATTTATGTGGATTTTTTTCCTCAGTTTTTCCCCCCTCTTTCGTTTAAATAAGGTAAAAATCAATGTAGCTTTCTGACCTCTTTTTCAAGGGATGCAGTATCTCTGCTATTTGCTTTCTCTGTTGTAATGCTACTGTTTCCCACCGAGAAGATTTTGCTCCTGAAATTGGGCTTGGCCCATCATGTCCAATCACCCCATGGGCAGTGAGCTAGCAAGAACAGTTACTGTCTCTGTTTGCTCTGTGGGGGGCTGTGAGCTGGTGAGATCCCCTTTGCACATCACTTCTCTGTAGCACCAAAAATAATTTATAACTAGAAGACTTATTTCTACGTTCACTTCTGGCTAAAAACAACACAGTATCTTGTATATGTGTTTTGTGTTTGGGTTTGGTTTTTTTTGACAGCTCCTTAGCACTTTCCAGCTGATGACTCACACAGTTCTCCATTTCCAGGCTATTTAGTCAATTTGATGGCTCTTGTGTAGCCACTGATGTGGGCTGTCATTGTGATCTGACATTTCCTTGGTGGAGCTAACAGGAAGTCTGCTTCTGTAAAGGCCGTGAAATTTGAGACCCCCTGCTTGCTTTTCTTATAAATCTGAGAATATTGATTCCCCCAAAGCCTCTCTACAAATGCCAAAGGGAGTGGAAGAAAATCTCTGGGATCTCACTCCCACTTTTTTTTTTTTTTATATCTATGTTTCTCTCAACCTGCTGAAGTTGTTTAGCCATGTGGGTTTCTAACAAGGTTCTCTTTACAAGTCCTTGAGAGAGATGCTATGAAGCAATAAGATGTGACAGTTTCTTGCCATAATTTAAGGAAATTAAAAAAAAAAAAGATTAATATACTGCTTCTTTTTGTAAGTACATTCAAGCTAGGGACATGCACAAGCCACTTAGAAACATAAATATCCCTAGTAGCAGGGTTAGTTTTGGCAGCAGCAAAGAAAGATACTGTGCTGACATTCAATGTCCAGGCTTGCATTTGATGAAAGAAGGATGACAAAGAAATTTTAAAAAGTTTTAATTAAATATGATGTTTTAAGGGTGATCTCATGGCTTAGATTCTGTCCAATGACTCAGCAACTTGAAATGGGTTGTGTGTAGTGGGTAAGGAGAAAAACATCCTTGATGTTTTTATCCCCTGCTTCCTCAGGGATAACCAGGAGTGATGAAGGCTCTCTGTTAGGAGTACAAGCGGTGTTATCTCTGCAATCTAATATGATTCTCTTGACATTACACAGTGCTTTTCTTAACCTCCGAGTACTGAATAGTACGTCCCAATTGATACAGAGCAGTTCTATCAGGTAGGTTTAGTAGTTCTCTTATCTTTCTAGTAAGTGTTATGGGATAAGGCAGCTTTCCCCTAAGAAAAATGGTACCAAAGAAGTAGAGGGCAAATGAAAGCATAGTGGATTTTGTTTTCAATAATTTGTAACAGCATGGACTTACGTTTGCTTCTACTAGCTTTGAATATGACCTAGTTTTTCCACTCAGAACAAATTAATTATTGCTAATGGGAATTACACTAACACTTTTCCCATTATATGTAAAAACTGAGCTATTGTGCATACTCTAGCAGGACTTATTTGAATTACTTATGCAAGTCCACAATAGACTTTTTTTTTTCTTTTTCCCCAAAGTAACCAGACAGGTTAACATGGTGACAGGATGTAGAATATTTGCCTTCCTATTTCTTTTCAGAGATTTTTTTTGGATCACCATCTCAAACTTTTGTTTTCCTCCTTATCCCATATGAGTGCCATGAACATTTTTTCTAGCTTGTTGTGGGACAACCCTGGTTCAGTCTTTCCTGTTGCACTAATTTCGGTCTATAAAATAAATACTTACCAAGGCTTTTAACTTTTCTCTTTTTCACCTGCAGTCTTGCGCTAAATATAGACAAGGTTTGAAGTTTGGTCATTGTCATTTTTGTGTTTTGAATGGTTTTCATAGCAAAGCCTTTAGATGTATTGGTTTTGTTCCGATGCAAAGCAATAGAGGTTATTGAAATCTCAAAATACATGGCCGAGGTAAATTGTCTCCCATTTAACTCTAAATTCAATATCTATTATCATTTTCTAATGAATAAAGCTGTGTATGCTCCTTTGTGGTTCCTTCTTAAGAGTCTGTCTGTCTTGTAAACTAGTAGAGCAAAGAAATTTCAGTTCGGGAAAGAATAAAAGCAAAGTGGAGCTAGAGGAAGTACAGGGCAGATTCCTGTAAGTGCCCAAAATGAGGCTTTTCATATTTATATTTTTGTTTTTAGTATGGTGAGAAATGTCTGTAGTTTCTGTAAAAGAGTATTTGGCATGGGAGCAAAAGATTTGAAGGATTTGATTTTAAGATATAATCCTTGAAACGTTTTGTCATTTTAATTTCTTTTTTTTATGTTCAGGCATTTTATTTTCTTGTTTTCATTTCCTGTTTGCCTGACAGGTTTTCAGTTGGGTTGGGTTTTGGGTTTTTTTTTGTTTTGGTTTTTTTGTTTGTTTGTTTGTTTTGGTTTGGGTTTTTTTTGTTATTGATGTTGGTTTTGAATTTGAATAACATGAAGTTAGCTGTCTTAGACAATTCCTCTGACTCTTTCTGACAATCTATAAAATGGCAAAATATTCATTAAACATCTGCTCTGGTTTTGTTTGGGGCGGGGGCTAAGGTGGCAGCTTCTGTAGGAAACTGCTAGAAGTTGTTTCCCCTTTGTTCAGTGGACTCGGCCGGGCCTAGGGCAGACCTGCTGCTGGCCAAGGCCGAGCCAATTGGTAGCAGAATGTCGCGTGATAACGGCTCTGCGATAACATATTTAAGAAGGGGAAAACAGGAAAAAAAAAAAAAAAAAAGAAGAGAAGATGTGAAGCAGCTCAGCGGGGGCAGAGCGAGCCTTATGGGCCTTGCAGGCCTCAGCCTCTGGCCTCCCGCCGGGCAGCTGACTGGGCCCAATTCGGCCTGGCCCGGCTGCAAGAAGTGGAGAGGAGATGAGAAGTGAATCAGATGTAAAAAGGATCCTGAGAGGCGTCTGCCAGCCTGTTGTGAGGAACAGCTACAGACACCAAGGTCAGTAAAGAAGCAGGGGGAGGAGTAATGCAGCTCCTGGCTAAGATTCCCCTGAAGCCTGTGGTGATGACCATGGTGGAGCAGGTTGTCCCCATGCAGCCCATGGAGGTCCACGGAGGAGCAGAGATCCACCTGCAGCCTGGGGAGGAGCCCACACCGGGGCAGGTGGAGGCCTGAAGGAGGCTGTGGTCCGTGGAGGGCCCGCGCTGGGGCAGCTGTTCTGGAGGGAGTGCACCCCGTGGAAGAGATGACCCACACCGGAGCAGTTTCATGAAGGACTGTGGCCCGTGGGAGGGACCCTACGAAGGAGCAAGGGAGGAATGTGAGGAGTTCTTCCCCTGACGTGAAGCAGCGGCATGAAACAAAGCGTGATGAACTGACCATGACCCCCATTCCCTTTTCCCCCTGTGCCGCTCGGGAGGGGAAGGTGGTAGAGATAATGTTACGCCCGGGAAGAGGGAGGGGTGAGGGAGAGGTTACCTTGTTCCCTGTCTCATTCTCCTGCTAGTTTTAGAAAGAAATGGATAGTGTTCCCCAAGTCGAGTCTGTTTTGCCCGTGACGGTAACTTTAAGGATTTCTCCCCGTCCTTATCTCAAACCTGGAGCCGTTTTTCCTTATATCATCTCCCCCTATTCTCTCGGAGGGTGGGGGGAGTGGGAGAGAGACTGCGTAGTCTGGTCCCGATCAGGGCTGAACTCCGACAACATCAAATCCTGTTGTGCATTAATTTAATTTTGTAATGTCATCTACCCTAAATTAATTTAAATAATACACATTTGTCTTTCAAAATCTATATAAGTATCACCACAAGATTATTTATATTGCTGGTTCTGAAGAGTTCTGAAGAGGGGTTTTTGTGCATGGATTTCAGAGAGACATCTCATTTACATTTGAAAATAAGATTATGAGACTGTGGCTCTAGAACAGAGTGTAAATTTTTGATTTGTCAAATGCTCTGTCTCTGTGACTATCTGCAGAAAAGGAATAAGTTACCTAGCTGTTCTCACAGCTCTCAACAGGGTAAGACTAAATACCCGAATTACAATAGTAGCAATGTGCATTTGCCCTATCTCACTTCAGTGCTATATCATTTGTCCTTAAGAGGAGCAAGACAATTGCAACTCCTTTCCCTTAAGATGCTTGCTGGATATGTGTTCCATATACCTTTTCAGCGGTCTACTAAAGAGAGCTTTGATGATGTGGGATTTCATGCCTGTGTGCAGTTAGACTTCTTGGTTTGGCTGCTGGAAAGAAGAGATTAAAAGAATAAGATAAGAAAAAAAAATCAAAACCCAACTTTATTCCAGTAGATGAGAAGTATCTGCTCTACCTGAAGTAAAATGGTTTGTCTGAAGTTTTTGTAAGAAATAGCAAGGGGGGTGTGGATCTAGATTCACAGAATTCCTAAGAGAGGAAATTTTCTTCTTTTACATAATAGCTGAGTGATTTGTGCATGGAGTCAGAATATAGGAGACATTAATTCTTTTCTACCACAAAAAATTTCAAGTTCTATCTCTCATAATCACTCTACTATAAGGACAGCATGTCTGATGGGAGAATAGCAGGCTGCTGGACCCCTGGCTTACAGTCCTTGTTCCATTACAGGGACTGTTTGACAGCCTACGCAAAGTGAAAGGGCCTGAGAGCCAGTCTGGGGCTTTACCACCCAGTATATTCCTGTCTGACTCTCTTGGACTGGGGCACATGAGGTGGTGTTAAGTAAAGAAAAATACTGGGTCTAAATCCTCCACATCCTGAATGATTGCTTTAATCACTTATGGGTTGATTGTGTGTGTAGGCATTACTCGGAAGTGGTAAGTCTCTCCAAGTAAGCAGGGCAACAGAAATTGTGTTTTCCAGCAAGCTTACAACAAATGAAAAAATCTTCCCAGTACTGTAGGCCCTCAAAAAATTTCTGCATTTGGGTTGCATGGGCTGTGTAACATAAAGAAAAAGTAATTTAGCACTGTGGCAGAGCAAGTGGGTAAAGAGAAAGGTTTATGAGCTCAGATTCAGGTGAACCAATTTAATTCTGGAAGCTGGAGGCATCCGCAGCCTTCTGGAGGAAAACCAGGTGACTTTTCCTTGCAGAGACAACTGTTGGTAAGAGTTATGCAGAGGTCCTGTCTTAAGTCTTCTAAAACACTGTGCCTGTAACATGATAGTTAAAATCCTACAGAAGCCTGTTCATTTCGTCCTGCCTTCAACAACTCTATTGTTAGTGAGAGATTTCCAAAAAGATGAAGTCAAGGCTTTACATTTGATTCCGCTTTCTGTTGTATAGCCTTAAATACATCTGTACTAGTTGACTGGGATTGGTAAAATTCACAGTGTAATTGGTATGAACTATAATAGTCTTTCTTTTAATATTATATTACAGAAGAAATGCATGGCATAAAAAGTAAGTTTAATATTACCGTGTGCCTGCATTAGGCTAGTTGGATTTATTTTCCCTGTAATTTAGACAGTTTTGCATATGTGCTAGCTTATTTCAATTTGTAAAACCTGGTCTTTGGTTTGTTTAAATTGCCATAATTTATACTATATTTCAGAGGGAGCTCTTCCTGTTCATACCAGTTTGGAAAACCAAGTGGTATCATAGTTGGGAGTTATGGGGCAAAACCAATAAAATCACGTAAAGGCAGAGTTCCCCTTTGACTAGTGTTTTCAATGAATGTGGAAAGAAGCATGGTCATCTGTAACTGATGGCAAAGTTGGACAAAAGACAGTCTTAGCCAGCCAGGAGCTCCTCCTCCTCCTCTCTCACAGATGTCTGCCTCCCCAGTGCCAGGCTGTCTATCTTTATCTACAAGTTTCCCTGCTCTAGTTTGCCCAGGCTTACTTAACGTCATAAGGACATGCTGTTTAAAAATCCCTTCACTTGAAGTGGTCGGGTTTCTGATTTGTGGAATTGTGAGTGCTATTTATTTCAGCTGCGGGAAAGTGGTCATAGCCTGTGTTCTAAAACAGTCACCCTCCTAGTTTTATCATTCTTCACATGAGCAGCGTTTTCTATAAAGTGTATTGTTTTGTCTAATCTATTTTTCATATCAACGGTACTGTTAACAACTCCCTTTGCAGTTGTATCTATTAAAAATAAAACAATAGTATCAGTCCACTGAAACAGTATTATGTGCTATAGTCTTCCTTTCTGAGAAGAGCAAACACTACAAATAACAGTAGTCCCTGGCTCAGCAGCAGGATGTGCTCCTGTGAATCCCTGAGCCTGTGCCAGCTCCTGTTAACAGCAAAAAGACAATAACTGAAGGCAGTGGACAGTTTCCATATTCTGAAGCCAGAGGAGTTTCTATTTCTGTTACACTTCCAGGTATAAAAAACTTATGTGTGAAGAAAGATAGAAATGTGCGATACAGTGACATCTCAGTATACATATGATTACAAGGCAGTAGCGTATGGTTGCTTGTGGATAGCCTGAACAGCATGTTTGTTGCTTTTGAGAAACAGCTGGATCAAATCCTAGAAAAGGTGACATGTGAGGATGTCTTGAGGTCTGCAGCCCCCTGAAACTTCCTCCCACCTCATAAGAGCTTTTATGGTCATTTCATTGTTGTTCTCCAGTGAAATCTGCAAATCTGTTTTTTGGTGGTAGACTTGAAGACCTTCCCAAGAATCTGTACGTGGGAGTACAAGGGAACTGAGCTCCCAGTCTTCTCTGTGGAGAGAGAAGACAACTTTACTGCAAATCACAGTGAAGGTAGAGGAATATCCATATAGCTAATTGTCTTTATGGTAAACATCAAAAGTGAGGTTCACAGACAAGTTTCATGGTGAAATTGTGGCTATAGTTTATTCCACTGGGGAGGGTAGGTACCCGTTTTGTCAAAAATGGATACTAGCCTAAGCACTTCATATAGGTCTCTTCAAGGCTCTATACCTGCATCTCCTTTGAAGAAGAAGGAAGTCTTTGGGATGGAAGTCTCAAGATGGAGTTGGGATAAGACATGTTGGTCATGCCAGAGCTGGGAGACATTCTCAAGGCATTTAACGGAGTAGTAATCACAATTTTAGATTGCCACCAAAAACCTCAGAATCTTGGGATGCCTCAAGTGCCGATTGGCACCAAGCAGTCAAAAAAACCCATGAGGTCATAGGAAAGAAGACATTTCTTGCTGGAAGAAACTGTTGAGGCTGTTAAATTAGTGGGGTAAACGGCTTTAAGCAAGGACTTTTTACTGCATGTCCAGGACCTTGACAGACCTGAGAGGTGAGCCCATGCAAACTTCATGAAGTTCACCAGGGTGAACAAGGTCCTGCACGTGCATCAGGACAATCACAAGCACAAATAAAGACTGGACAGAGAATAGGTTGAGAGCAGCAATGAGAAGGACTTGGGGGTACTAGTGGATGAGAAGAAGTGATTCTCCTTCTCTGTTCCGCTCTCATGAGATCCCACCCGCAGTACTGTGTCCCCCCCAACATAAGAAGGACTTGGATCTGTTGGAGCAAGTCCAGAGAAGGGCCACGAAGATGCTCAGAGGGCTGGAGCACCTCTCCTATGAAGACAGGCTGAGAGAGTTGGGGCTGTTCAGCCTGGAGAAGAGGAGGCTCTGGAGAGACCTTATTGCAGCCTTTCAATACTTAAAGGGGGCTTACAAGAAAGATGGGGAGAAACCCTTTAGCAGGACCTGTTGTGATAGGACAAGGCGTAATGGTTTTAAAATAAAGAGAGGTAGATTCAGACTGGACATAAGGAAAACACTTTGTACAATGAGAGTTGGAGAACACTGGAACAGGTTGCCCAGAGAGGTGGTGGAAGCCCCATCCCTGGAAACATTTAAGGCCAGGTTGGGTGAGGCTCTGAGCAACCTGATCTGGTTGGAGTTGTCCCTGCTCCTTTCAGTGGGGTTGGACTAGATGGCCTTTAAAGGTCCCTTCCAACCCAGACTTTTCCATGATTGTAATACCATGTCTCATTTTTCAAATAGATAAAGACAGAGCAGGGCTGAATGGATTTTTGGGGGTTTTTGCGTTGCCTTTTTTTCTTTCTATTTTAAATACTCTTCCTGTTTCTGTTGTTTGCAAATCTTAGAGATGCGTGAAGATAGTAGGCTTACTTTTTGCCATTCTTTATTTAACGTCTCTGAATTTTAACGCTGTCCAATTTTGGCTCTAGAAATGGCAGTGATACTAAGAATAAGAGGATTTTTTTTTATTTTTTTTTTTCTCCCTGCTTTGTCTCCCATTTTATTTCTTGCTTTGGGAAGTATGGTAATTTGACAGTCCTTATATGTGTTTCAAACTTTTGTGGAAATCATCTTATTCTGTGGTACTTGACATTGCTTGTCTGCCTTCGTACAAAATAACAAGGAATGAAAGCTGCACTAATTCAAATGTCAATTTCAGGCAAGAAAAGACTTTCATTTTGTACAGTGGGTACAAAATCACTGGATTTTGGGTCATCTCTTGCACTAATACTAAATATGCACCTGTGTTAATTGAAGCTTTACAAAGCACTGACCTTAGCCTTTTTCTACAGTTGGATGACTTAAACGCTTAGAAATGCAGGCAGCTTCACAAATGAGAGAGACCATGTTCTTAAAGGTGAACCCTGTCTTTTCCTCTTGGTTTTGCATTTGGCCCATGCGGCTTGTCTCAGAACACTGCTGTGCACAAGGAGAAGTTGAACAGAGTCATATGCTATTTTCTGTGTATACGTATAAATTTGTGTGTATGGGTGCTGCAGATGTACCAAAGAAGAAAATGCTTACATCTAATTTCTAAAAAAATTTCTGATGTATCGACTATGTTCCTATTAAAAATAAGTTGATATCAAAAGCAGCAAGGGGGAGAGAATGAGAGAAAAATGCAGGCTAACTAACAGTGCCTTACTATATAGCAGTCTGAAATTCCCATGCTAACTTAGGGAAATAATTTATTATATGGAACATGAAAAATGGCAAAGTTCACTTGGCTCTGTCCTCACTAATTCATAGGCAAAGATCAGGCATAACTCTTGGAAAAGTCAGAAAACTTCAGACCTTTCACAACTAGTGATATAAGATCAGGGCTATTTGCTAAGCTTAAGCCTCCTGTTTTATACAAGTTCTGCAGAAACAGACTTAAAGACAATGGAATAATCTACCAGAATTATGCAAACTCATGCATTACAACGCTTTTTGAAATTATTTACTCTTGGCAGCTAGTCAGCTGTAATTAAATTTCTGAAAACTGACCTTCTTTTTTTCCTTGGAATGCTTCTTGCAGCACACTAATGAGATGCACTGGGAAAGGTAGGCAGCGTCTGTCCTTTGATCAGACCAGCCCAATGGCAGAAAGACCATATAGGCATTACTGCAACGCCCTTGGCAGCGCTCACGTTACTGAGCAAATTTTGCTTTACTTAGTCCTAAAAAAACAGTTTCGAAACTTCAGTGTTTTTTCTTTTGTGCATGCAGGATTCAAACAGCAGACTTGGACATTTAGAGTGCCACTTACCTATATAGGGACCAGCCTTTTACTGCTTACCTAAGTACTGGGCAGAAAAACAGACTTGTATTTTTTAATTCCAGCTTTCAGATGTGCTACTTAATCTGTTATATACTTCAGATATTGCAGTAAAATGGGAATAACTATACTTCCTTGCTTTCATAAAGTATTGGACATGCCTGGGTGAAAAAAATACAATTTATGTCATTTTTGTTTCTCTTTTTTTATTCTTTGCTCTCCTATGGCATGATATATGTAGAACTGCAGATCAGACGGTGGTACGTAGTACGCTGGCTCAGTGCCAGTGTCAGGGCATCCCTGCAAGCTATGCAAGATAAGTGATGGTGGGTCCTTTTTTCACATGGGCACAGAATTCAATACTGGAGCTAAACACGCAGGTGTGATGCCCCAGAGACATTTGACATCTGAAGCAAACATTCTTGAGTTTTGTGCCTCCCCTGTGATGTTGGGTAGAAAAAGCAAGCTAACGGGAATGGCGCTGTTTGCAGTCCACAACCAGGAGCCCTGGATATACACAATAACCCTGATTCCCCTCTTATTTGCATCCAGTAGTGACAGACCAACTTGCTTGAAACTCGTGAGGTGATACCAATGCAAAATCAGTAAATGTACCAAGAAAGAATCCTACAGTGGAGTCAATACTCTTGTTGTACGGAGTTATCATGGCAGTGTGTTTCATGAAAGAGCTGGAGAGAGGGGAGAAAATCACAGCAGTCGCTACGTGAAATGCTGCACTCACAGGATTGAAGACTGCAATGAAGGAATAAAGTAATTTGCTTGTTTCTGAAGTAATGCAGTGAGCACTGGCGCTTAGATCCAATAGCAATTAAAAGTTTTTAAGAGAGCTAGGAAGAAAATTGTAACTGCCATTTGAGGGAAAAGGGAGTGAGTGAACTCAACAGTTCAACTGCTTCACTCCACGTGGTGTTGCTGCATGTGGCACTGCTGCCTTGTGCTATACGGGCTGTGGAAAACAAGTTCTGCTCCAGTTTTGGAGGCTGGGACTGCTTGTTTTTCCCTCCACACATTAAGTAGCATTCTAAAATGCTACTTAAAGGCAAAAGGAAGCTTTGTGTCTGATTCCAAATAGGATTTGTGTCAATTGATTTCTGATAGTTGGTTGGGTATGTCTTTTGTTGGACAGATGTCTCTTTATTGTCAGACATGGATTTAAACCTCCTGGTAATCCTGTTTTACTATGGTGTGCACGGTTTAGAACAACTGCTGCTTCCAGTTAAGGTTAAGTGTTTACTGTTACCCAAATGTTCCTTATTGAAAATCTGTATTTTCCATTTCTGAGTTATGCAAATTTATTTTTCTGTGACTTTGGAAAAAGTCAAGGGGAAAAAAAAAAGGCTGCATTACCTTCATTTCCTGGCATCTCTTGCAACCATTAAAGTGAAAGCAATCTCAGTAAAAGGTTGCAACTGGCACCCAAGGAACACTGCACCACTATTATTCCTGGAGTAAGAGAGCAAAAATAGAGCTCAGACTTAGGCACATTTTGTTGTCTTTCTCCTTCTCTTCACATGCTGAGACTGCTGCCAAGCCCTGCTGCTGCTTTGCCTGTAACATGCACCAAGTTGATTTTTCCTCAGTGCCCTTTTAACCGACACATTTGTCAGTGTGTTGGCTATCGACCACTTCAGCTGTTGCAGTATCACTGGCACTGGCCTCCTTTCTGTATCTTCTGCTTTCTTCCATTGCTCCCACATTGCAGCAACCTGCATTCTCCTCCTTGATGTTTAAATGGATTTTTTTTTTACTTCCCAGCTGCAAATCTTACTACCTTCTCACCTGACGGCTAGCATTTAACATCCTCTATGGCCTCAAAGCTGTGACTACATCCTGTTACTCTTCATATGCCTTTGTTTTTGCTTGTGAAAACCTGTGGATTCTTTTTGCGATAACCGTGCCTTCCTCTGTACATTTCTGAATTCATATACTCACTATATAAGAATTACAGGCTCAACCCTTTTAAAATGTGATGTTCTGTGTTTCACCATTTTATGTGGTTGTTAGTGAATATGTAGTTTATCTGAGGTTGTAAGGACCAGTCACGCTGCATGTCAGATATGGAACCGTGTTGAGGATGTTTGTAAGTAATACGAACTGAGAGACTGGATTCCTCTGTTGGTGGTACCAGATGCCCAGCCTGATACAAATATCTGCCTTTCTCCAAAATGCCTGATCATGAATGTTTATTTCCCAGGAGCTGAATTTTCCATGTATGTTTCACCCCCCCCCCCCACCTCAATACCTTACGATTGCCCTTCAGTTGAACACTGTGTCTGTGATTTTCCATGTGAAATGCTTACTCCTTTATTGAATACTTCTGCTTATAATAAATTCCCCGCATCTGCTCGCATTTTTTTTTTATTTGCCAAGACTTTGTCTCCTGCCTACAGCTCTGCTTTTATTTACCTCTTTCACTCCCCATTACATACATGCCTGTGTCTCAATATTGTGACACATGCCCCTCATCCCTCACAATCAACAATGCTCTTGCTCTGAGGTTGCTATGCATCTGGAACTCTTTGTCACTTAATCCCATTGTTGTAGACCACATCGTCTTGCCTTTCAAATCTTTCCTCCTCATAAAGCTTAGTTGTATCGGGCTGGGAACATAAAGCGCTTTCAATGGCACACTAATGCACAAAACAAACAGTGAAAAGCTGCAACAAAAGACTTTGTTTTCAGTCTTTGTGCGTGTTTTAGCTTGGCATGAAAAACAGTTTCCTTGCTTTGCTTTCTGACCTTGGGCAAGTAATTCCCCTTGGCACATCTGGGTTTTTTTTCTTCTGTGAAATAGAGATGAAGATGCTGAGCTTCTTTGCGAAGCATTTTCAGGGGTACAAATAAAAAAGCATTCTATAAAAGGTAGTTGATATTTTTATTCTTGTCATGATTGTTATTCTGTGTGTCAGTCAGCGGAATAAGCACAATGTCTATTCTTAGCAAATAATAATGGTGATAGTTGTTTTGACTCATCTAAGGTTTTCTTGAGTGGCTAAGTTGCTAATGGAACTGATGTTCTGTACTCCTACAGACTTCTCAGTTTTTGCCCATCCATATATTTTTTGGCAGCCAATGTACTGTCTTTCTTGCTTTCTTTTTATTCCCATACAAAGCTCTTTTATCTTGATATCGAGTCCCTCTTTCATGGCAAATGCAAGATCTGGCCTTAGTATTGTTTGCTCTTCAAATTGCTCTGTTCTATTCACTTGTCTGGTAGATTTTTTTTCTAAAAAAAAAAAAATAAAAATTAAATGTGTGGCTTTTTTGGTTTATGAAACTACTTTTCTCTCTCTACAATGCCACATTAAAAAAAAGTTCTTCTACTATCCCCTTAGCAGAACATTCCCTGAATGTTTGGTGTTTGCACTGTAGGAAAGAAAACTCTCCCGGATTCCTGTTCACAAATTTCTTTTCCTCTGGGCCATGGTCTTATTTTGAGCAGTATTGTTCAGTAATATCTGTGCTTGGGAGAACGCCAAGCTCATCCAGGGCAGCACAGGCAGCTATTTCCATTGTAGGGCTTCCAATTAAACTAATGCTACCAGCTGTGTGTTCTTTTGTCTGCTCTGGACTAGGTTGTGGTATTGTGCTTCACACTGCATCTCTCCAGCAGAGCCTGTTGTCTCCATATTAATGGTTTGGGTAAGAAAGTGGAGCTGCAAAACGTGAGCATGCAGAAAAGAGATGGGATGTAAAGGAACCTCTGGCAATGTGAATTATATTGAGAAATGGACCTTCTTACCTTGGAAAAAAATGGTTGAGGAGGAAAACAAATGTAATGCTTTGTATTTAGATCATGCAAAAGTGTTGTACAGAGGTATCATAATCACCAAAGCATAAGAGAAATCAGATTACTCATCCAAAATTATTCATGCAACAATGTAATGGCAGAGATGGGACCAGGATGTGAGCTTTCAGATTCTCAGTCCAGGGCCAAGTCCTCTAGATCTTATTCCTTGACACTGGAGGAGATGAAGTGAAGTAGGTGGGGGAAAAAAAATTAAAAAGAGATGGAGGAGGAAGCATGAAAAGGGAGAGCAAGTTGCTTTGCCTGACTTGAGCAGATCCTGAGGAGGGAGGGAGAACAGGCAACGGGAGGATAAAAGCCAATGTTCTGCAGTGTGCAGGGGAAGAAAAAGCAGATAGGAAGGTAAAGTTCCGATCCCAGATAGAAGGTTGGAAGGGAAAATTACCTGCCAATTTGACTGATAGGTGGCAAGGAAAGTGTAATTTTTGTCAAATGGCATCAAGCTCAGTGTTTTATTCTCTTAACAAGAATGTTGTCCTGGCTTGTTTTGAGCAAGCCTATAAAATGAGAATTGTTGATGCTCAAGGTTTAAACAGGTTTTGTTGTTGATGTTTTTTCCCCAGCACTTCTACACAGACTTTCAGAGAACACAGAACTAGAGTAAATCCTATGATTTTATCAGGATGTTATCTTTTGATAAAATTATCTTTAATTTTATATTAAGCTGCTTTAAGACTCAGCCTTTTTGTTTCTGTATAATTGCTGCTATGCAGCAATTGTCTGCTCTGTAGCAGGCTAGCTAGCTATTAAAAAGGGTATCAGACACTATGTGCTGCTTAATAACTTCTCATACAGTGCTGGGTAGAGAAATTAAAATATTTGGCCACAGTGCAAGGGCAAATATGAACAAAGGGGTGGAGGAAGTTGCATAGTAGACCGAAGTAATATATGCTTCATCATTAAATAGGTAATCAAGTGTAATCTACTGATGGTTACACATGAAATGGAAAGTTTTCATTTTGCTGAATGGATGAATGGAAATTGCTTATCCAACACTTTGAACAAGAATGCTTGGCAGTTGGTGAGATTTAGCTTGTGTCAGTGAGCGACCACAAAAAAAAAAAGGAAGAATTTTGGAGTCATTCATGGAATCTAGGACTGGGTTTCCTTGCATTCCTGTTTTTTCCAATGGGCTACATTAACTTTGCAGATAGACATCCCTGTTAAGATGCCAGGATTCTACAGGTCAATTTTGTGATCTGTCTGTAGCCCTTTATCCAATGGATGTCACTGCCTGGCTTTGATTGATTTAACCTCTTCCTTTCGCTGCCCATCTTCACCCGTGAGCACTCGTATTGAACCTTTCTACAGCACAGCAGTGCTGGCTGGCACAGCCTCCTCTTTCCCCCTCTGTCTGCACTACAGCCTCTTGTACCTCTCAACCATAGGCACTCTGAAAAGCTGTGACAGTTTTTTGGGAGTATACTCATGTTCATATGCTAGAGGAGATGGCAGCTAAAGCCATTCTTGGCTGAAGATTTGTGGCTGTGTAACTTATTTAAAATGTTGGGGTGTTTTAATGTTTTTCAGAGCAGTTCAGGCTTCTTGAAGGGCTTGGAGTCATCTCTTCTCTGAAGCAAAGCCTGGGTGCAATTGTTGAATAACAGGTGGAGCCAAATTTGAAAAAAATACATATTATACTGCTGTTTCTCTACCTGCTGTGGTAATCTGGCAAGACACATGCCCTCTGTGTGCCTCTGTAGAATTGAACAGAAGAGCTGCAGTTTGGCTTGTAGGAAAAAATAAATGAATCTGGACATTCGTCCAAAAGAGAACTTGCATAGCCTTTCATTTGGTAGCGTTTGCAAGCTGTACTACTTTCAAGCTCTTCTGTTGCATCCTGCAAGAGATGATGTCAAAATATTTTTTGTGTATAAATCTTGCCTCCCTCCATACTTGTGAGACTTTTAGTTTATGTTTTTAAGGCTCAGATGAATTATTAAATTTTAATGTGATGGATTTAACATTACCATAATCTGCAAAGCCTGTATACAGGAAAAAAAATCTGACCTAGGAAAGACTCTCACAAAATGCTTTTCAATAAAAACATTCAAAAGTGATTTTGGAGTTTTGTGCAATAGAGATGCAAATGCACTTTCTGGTAATATTTTTTACTCTTAGATATCAGAAGTTTGGAGTATTTTTCCCAAATAAAAAAAAATCCCAAGGCTTAGGAAGCACAGCTGTTAAGACTCAAACACAAGTTTGGTTTACAGTCAGGACAAGCTAAAATCCCTTAAAGGTTAATTACAACTGAATTTAAAATACTGTTAGCAGTCCAAGTTGTGTATAATGTAGTGGAGGGGAGGAGGAGATTGGCTAATGTTTACAGAGGAGATGTAAATGAAGTGGCTTTCTATAACCTTATCAAGAAAAGGAACAGGATAGGCTCTGTTATCTGCACTGCAGAGGAGAATATTCTTTAAAATCCAATCAATAATTTTTATTCCCCCCCAACTTACCCTTATTTCCTTCTGAATAGTTTTCAGGATATATTAAATAGTTTTCAGGATATATTAAAAATGTGCTGTCACTCAACTCAAAATAATTCAGTTCTAAGTCTGGGATGAACCATTGTGTTATGAAGGAGAAATAATTTGCAAGAGCAGAATTGCCATCCAAAAGTGACTAAAAGGATTTATTGAAAATTTGAGGCCAGGCTCACTTGATCATGGGTCTCATAATCACATTTTATCCTTATTTCTTGTGTCTGAGATTATGAACACCAAACAAAAAGACCTGTAGTTTATCTTTTTAAACTTCTTGTAAGTTTTCATGGCCTTTTTCATGTGACTATATTATCTTTCCGCAATGAATTCATGAATGTTTGTTGTTATTTAAAGGTGACAAAGACCCCCAAAAAATTGCATTGTGGTTAGCATGGCCACTTGATGAAGAGGGAGCAGAACATCTCGGTAAAAGCAATCCAGACTTTAACCTTGTTCCCTACACTTTGCAACAGGGAATTGTCATGCTATGGTCCCTCAGTCTTCATCAGCATCCTGAAACTAAGAGAGACTTGGAGGAGCAACCAGCAGCATATTATTCTCAAAGTAAACAAGAAATAATAGCTTATCTTTTCAAAGCTACATAGAAGTTCTGATTGCCTAATATCCATTTATAGGTGCTCAAGTTGCCTAATGTTGTATTTTGCCCCTTGAATCAGCTTGATTATCCTGATTTGGATGCAAATTAATACAAATAAGGTGATGAAAGGCATGATGTATTTCCAAAATGCATTAATAAATCTGTAAATACTTTCTTCATGGCTAATATATGGGGAAAATCTGAGATTCTTATGGACTTGATTTTTCTCCCTTACCTCTGATCAGATTGTAGGTTCCTGACTGTTTTGTTGGAAAGGGGAAATGAATCAGAGTATCCTTCCAGAGAACCTGTGATCCATCTGGTGGTGAATCATACAGACCCCAGAAGAGAGTAAGACGATTAAAAAATGTTCCTGTGGAAAGACTGTACTCAGATAATTTGGCCCAATTGTATGGAGCCCTCCTGGTTTCAGAGTCCTTGGAGCACTTTCAAAACACAGAGCACAGATGCACTGGGAAAAATGTTTAGAAACCCCTCACTCTCCATCCCAAAACAGAGATACTGGTGAAGAGAGGTTTTTCAGCCTAGCTTCACGTTCGGATAAATAGGTTTGAGGCGCTGCTCTATATGGGTAATACGTGGAAAACATCCAGGAGCAGTGAGATTGAAATGATGCTAGCTTTGAAGAGGACATCCAGCAGAATGACATTGGGGGGTCCAAGTCAGGCCCATGGTACTAGGACCCTGGGAATAGAGTTTAAATCTAATTTCTGTTGGCTCAACATACGCTCAGTCAGAAAACACTACCGTTCTGGAAGAAGCGTGGTCCTTTCTAAATTTCAGAAGATGAAAAGGACCCTAGAGTATGTCTGTGGTTATTTAAAGGGATACTACCCACTCTTTGTGCACAATATTTAGCATTTATAAAAAAATAATATTAAGAGTTGGTCTGATTTTGTTTAACCAGCAATTCAAATGTGAGCAAAATTAGACTGCTACTGAAGTATCCAGAGATCTTATACTATTTTTTTTCAATTTGTCTCATCAGTTTGTGGTATATGAGGGTGATCTGTTATTATCAGGAAGAATAAGGGAAAAATAAGTGAGAAAATGCTCACTTTCATAGCAATAGTTAAATCTCAGTAGTTTTTTTTTCTTTTTTTTTTTTTTTTTGGTGCTTCTTAGTTATTCCTGCATCTATTTTTAAACTTGCTCTTATTTATAGATTTTTTTTTTTTTCTAAATTACAGACAACTGGTAGTTATTTAAGGACCTACCATTGTTTCCATTTTACAGAGAACACACTTTAAGGACACATTTTTAACTATAGCTATTTAAAATCTGCTTTGCTGGAAGTGCTTATACAAGCTGATAGCTTAAATGTAAATTATTTATTTCGAAATCCATTGGCTATGCTCTTTATTTTAAAACATATCATACTGAACATAAAATCAGGTTTTTAAATTTTCTTTAGATGCTGTGCCAAACTAACTTAGAAGATATTTTACAGTAAAAGATCACTTTCTTGTTATTGGCGATCGGCCCACCACTGTTGGAAATTCAATAACTTTGCATTTTGAGAAAAAGAAGATAAACTGAAGAGTTAACTGTAGTGTTGGGTGTTTGCCAGTGTGTGCTATACATGCTATGTGCTATACATGCTATGTCTATCTACAGTGGAGAAACATTTTAAGTTATCTTTTTTTTTTATAGACATTCTTGATACTCTCTTTATGCAGTGTGTAAAATTCTGTGAGCAGTTCTATTTCTTTAGCTGGTGAAGATCCAGTTTTTAATAGGATCTGCTATCCTGGTGGTTATGAGGGTGAATGAATGTCTGGACAACTTATGTTTAAACATAACTTATGGTATGGAACAGTAGTGTTTTATAAACACGGTTAAACACAGTTACTAATTTTCTGTTCCTTCTTTGTGCAACTTGCAATGGGGCTGCATACAAGCCCATTTGAATTTGACATTTCTACTGTCCTGACTGAGGACTTAAAAGACACAGCAATATTTTTCTTTCTGTAGTTGATAGCGAACTAATATTTCTTGATCATATTGGCAGTAGACTAAATACCAGCCTGGAAATACAATCTCTAAGGAGGTCGTAGTACATTAAAATGCAACAGAGTTTTAAATGACAAGATAACATATAATTCCTTTTTTATATATACGTGAGTGTGGGGATTTTTTAAATGCAAATGGAACAAAATATAAGCTGGATGTTTCAGACACAAGAAGAGAATGTAACCAGGATTTCAAATACGTTTGAGCTAGAGCTTTTAGTCGATTGATAAGACACAGCGGAAAGATTTGTATCACTAGAAAAAGGATTTGATGGAGCTTTTGTTTGTGAGAGGGAAGAAGGTTTAAGAAAACATGTAGACCTCAGTCTTATACTTTTTACCAATCATCTCTTCTGCTGGAGCCAACACAATTTCTACTTTTTAAGGAATATATGAATATCATACATGATATTTTGACGTATCGTATAGGCTGTACTTTTAATGTGTGTAGAAAATTTATTTCTGTTCAAAGAGTAATCTGAGACTGACTCAGAGGTGAGCTCTGCAACTCATGAATTTACTTTCTAGAAAAGCCTGCCTCTGAGATAACAGCCCTTTTTTTTTTTTCCAGCAGCTAACTCTCTATGTATTAAATAGTCTCTAAGTGTACAGGAATAAGGTCCATTTGCGAGCATAATTAAGTGCATATTGCCCCAGTCCAGCACACGCGATTCTCATAAGTGTATCATGGAAGAAAGAGCCACACGGGCAACTTCAGTCCTGAGGCTATTGTAACAAATGTGGTGCAGTGTCAAGAGAGAAGATTTTAATCCTTTATTCAGTTTGTTTGCCAGTATTAGCATTCAGCCCTGTGGAGCTAAATGTTCTGTGCTGTTTTCTTCCCCTTCATGTTTCAATAACAATTTTCACACAAAGCATGTTTCCCACTTCATAGCATTACAGGGAGTGCACTGGTTATTCTCAGTCTGAAAGTGTGCCTGGAAATTTAGAGATTTGCAAGCAATTTTTGTAAAGTGGTTTAACTCTGCTATATTTTTGTAAGTCACGTTTGAGAGACTGGAGGTTCACACTACGTATTTTATTTGAACAAGTGGCATCAGGACCATGTATACTTAAATTTTTGTTGAATTAAAAGCAAGCTTTTGCAAAATCTAACATCAATTTTATTCATCTATCGATATCTAGCTATAAACATATTGTTGATGCCGTATAGATACCTACAGGTATTTATTGATGGATAGATCATAGAATGGTTTGTGTTGGAAGGGACCTTAAAGATCATCTCATTCCACCCCCCCTGCCCAGGGCAGGGACACCTTCCACCAGACCAGGTTACTCAAAGCCCCATCCAAGCTGGCCTTGAACACTTCCGGGGAGGGGACATCCACAGCTTCTCTGGGCAACCTGTTCTAGTGCCTCACCACTCTCACAGTAAAGAATTTTTTCCTTGTGTCTAATCTAAAACTACCCTCTTCCAGTTTAAAGCCATTACCCCTTGTCCTATCACTATATGCCCTTGTCAAAAGTTCCTCCCCAGTTTTCTTGTAGGCAATATATCTATAGATAAATATATCAATAAAATAGTTTTTCTCAAGTAGTAGCATTCTCAGTGGGATATGCAACCTAGATATTACGGTACTTGATGCAGGAGAACCATATCAAGAAAGAGATTCAGCATGTGTCTAAAAAGATAACTTGACAAGTCTTTTATCTTTGTTGAAAGTGATAATGAAGAAAGTAACAAGCAGCATAAAAGATGAATAGCTAATAAGATTGTTTTGAAATGTTCTGAATATTAGAAACTTATGAGATACTGATAATTTTTTTTGTCCAATTACCAATGATATTCGGTACTTTTCTGAAAAAGGGTACTTGTGGTTATTGAAAATGTAAATTACCTGTAACTTGAAGTCCAGAAGCTGGCCCAAAAACTGAGCTATATTCAGAGCATATACAGAGAGAACACTTTATCCTAAGCCACAACACTTTGAAACCTCTCTGTGGTAACACTAAACCTCCGTATTTATCTGCATGAAGGAATTTGGAAGTGTTCCCATTGGATGGAGCCTCAGCAGTGTCAGTATGACCTGGGCATGTCCCAGATCTCTGTATCTTGATGAGAATAATGCACTGGCTTTATGAGAAGGTGGTTGTCTGCATTCATGGCCTCTGGTGTTGTCCTTTGGCTATGAAGTCGACCTCCACATGGGTCTGAATGTGGAACTCCATTCCTCACACTGTAAATATTGCCATTGTGATCAATAAGTGTTTGCGAAGTAAAACATTACTCACTGTGAGTAAGAGCCATATGATATGAGACAACAGGTCTGCCGCTAAAATATGGTTTTGTATTTTTAGGGGTATATATTCTCACATGTGGGTTTTTTGTTTTTGCCTGCACCTGTTGTGTGCAGAATATTCCTGTAAAATAAGTAATTGCACAGTTTAGTATTAAATATTCATATGTAAATACACATTACTCTTTACCATCCCATCACCTAGTTTACAAGTGTAAATGCAGGTTAACTGCATGTGTAGCTTTGCCAGTGGAAAATAGAGTATCTCAGAATTTAGCCTTGGATGTGCTCTGAGGAATTGTGCAACAAGCTCATGTTGTTTCTTCATTCAGACTCTCAAATCTGTTAGAAACCCAATATAAACACTTGACTCTGCTTTATTTCATGGGATAATCCTTCAAAATTACAGACCTAATCATTATTAATTCTTTTTGTATTTATTGATTGCACTAAAATTAATCTTGATAAACACCTTTGGTATTAATGTGGATATCATTGGTATTGCACTTCAGGCTGTCTACTGTAACTCAGCCCTCATTAACAGGACCATTAGTTTACAAGGTGTTATTTTTTGCATAAACAACTCCATGCCTTTCTTATGGAATTGAGGAGAGTAAATGTATATAAATCGTTCACTGAATTTTGAAATAATTTTGCTATTTATAAAACTAACTTTTCGGTTTGGTTTTTTTTTGTTTGTTTTAAGAATAAATTACATAAGATTATTTCATATATCTTTTAAAACCTAAAAGCAACTCAGTTTTTGCTTGGACAAGTTAGTGTACATAATCATATTTGGTTATAGTCAAAAGTTGACAGCAAGTTTGAGCTGTTATTTCTTCAGATTTTCTCTGTATAATGTAAGGATCCTATTCATGTAGCTGTTCTGTTAGACTTTGCAGAGTGCTTATCTCCTTGGGTGGCCATGTTAATTCAGGAGCTGGAATCAGTTCTTAACGTTCCTCAGAAGGCCCAGGGGTGGGTCTCATTTTCAAGGGATAGTTTATTTCTGGGCCACGTGGACAGGGCAGTCTTCCAGCTTTCACCACAAGACAGCTCAAAGTGAATAGAGAAGCCTTGTGATTTTAAATAATTTTATGTCTGAATTACTCAATGTACAAAATTTTATCCATATTTTGCTTGATCAAACCTGTCATGTTTCAATTCCTAGTGTCTGCATTTTAACAGCAAAATAGATCTGATGCCCTGACTGCTCTCACCTTGAATTTTGCTGTGTTTTCTTACAGCTTGTGACCTGATGAACCAAGGCATCCTAGCCCTTGTCAGCTCCATCGGCTGCACGTCAGCAGGATCCCTGCAGTCGCTGGCAGATGCCATGCACATCCCTCACCTCTTCATCCAGCGCTCAACAGCAGGAACGCCAAGGAGTGGCTGCGGGCTCACCAGGAGCAACCGCAATGATGACTACACGCTCTCCGTCCGCCCCCCTGTCTACTTAAATGATGTCATCTTGAGGGTGGTCACAGAGTACGCTTGGCAGAAATTCATTATTTTTTATGATAGTGACTATGGTAAGTATTTATTTAGCAGGGTGATTTTCATCAAATCCATAATTCTGTTGAAAGCAGTCACATTACATCTTTATAGTCTTCCAATAGATTATGTTTTGTTTGTGAACATTTATGATTCTGTCAGCATTTCACAGCACCTTAGAGAAATGTATTTCTGAAATCCATCAATGTTTATGTGTTTATTTGATAATTTCTTTGTTAGAGGTAACTGATAAATGGAGAACTTATCTGGCTTTCTATTCTGCCAGTTTTTATAAAGCATAAAAGTTTTTAGCAAGCTCTCTTTTTTTTTGGATTTTAGAAATGTAAGATGACAATTCAAGAGGCAATGTGTAAGACTTAACATTCTGTAGAATTGTTTTTTGAGTGGTGAATCTCTCCTGTTGGTTGGTATATATTTGATGGCCAGGAGCTGAAGCAGTGGTGAATGTAGGTCAGAGGCCTCAGTGAGAATGAGCTGTTATTCATAAATGTAAAACTTGTAGAGAGAGAACTTCTGTAGAGCAAAGAGCTTGAGGAGGAGGGCCTGGAGAAGCCAATGTTCCCTTTTTTTTTTTTTTTTTTTT